>CAUYQV010134840.1:0-23863 GCA_963574575.1 Galagoides demidoff | reverse complement strand
CATTTTTAAAATAAACACTTTAAAATGTTCACAGTTTAAATTTCCATCATAGTGAATATTGATAGGTAGAACCCACATAAATAGAAGATTTCACTGGTATGCTCAGAAGGAGGGGAGGGGAGGGGGGAGGGTAGATGGAGGGAGGGTGATTGGGTGGGTGCCTATGGTGCATCTTATAAGGGTACCTGTGAAACTTTCTAAATGTAGAATATAAATGTCTTAACACAATAACTAAGAAAATGCCATGAAGGCTATGTTAACCAGTTCAATGAAAATATTCACCAGTTCAATATACAGGACCAGCACACTGTACTGCATGACTGCATTAATGTACACAGCTATGATTTAATAAAAAAAAAAGAAGAAAGAAGAAAGAAAAAAGAAAAAATTTAAGAGTGTAAAGGATCCTGAGACTAAAAAGTTTGCAAACCACTTTAAAATTTTTTTTTTTTTGGAGATACCAAAGATAGCTTTTGTGAATAGTTAAGACTATTTATTATTAATTAATTCACTTAAAATATAACAACAATCAGAAGGGGGTTGGGAAGATGTTGGGAAAAGGCTATAAAATTTCAGACAGGGTATGTTGGCTCAGGCCTATAATCCCAGCAATCTGGGAGGCCAAGGTAGGTGGATCTTTCGAGTTCATGAGTTTAAGACCAGCCTGAGCAAGAGTCAGACCCTGTCTCTAGAAATAGCTGGGCATTGTGGCAGGTGCCTATAGTTCCAGCTACTTAAGAAGCTGAGGCAAGAAGGATTAATTGAGCCCAGGAGTTTGAGGTGGCTGTGAGCTGTGTTACAGCACTCTACTGAGGGCCACAAAGTGAGACACTGTCACACACACACACACACACACACACACACACACACACACACACACGAGCTATAAAATTTCAGTTAAATAGGAATAAGTTCAAGAGCTCTATTGTACTGCAAAGTGACTACAGTTAATAACAACAGGTTGTGTTCTTGAAAATTGCTAAAAGAGTAGATTTAAGGGTCCTCATCAGAAGAAAATAAGAATGTGAGGTAATTCATATGTTAATTAGTTTGCTGATCCCATTGGGTGCATGTCTTTCAGAACACACTGCACACGATAAATATATGCAGCGTTGTCAATTAAGATATAAATAATAAAACCATTACACTTTCACATAATCACCAAATTTCTTATAAAAAGTGACTGAATTTTTCAAAATAAGAAATACATAGTGAGAAGAGTGGCATTATTTATTTAATATTTTTAGAAAGACATGTAACATCTGTCTTCACTCTATACTCATGAAAGAATGAGACATGAAATTACTTTTTAGTTTTACTATGTCACTGAGAAGTGACATACAGTTGGCCCTCTGCATCCATGGGGTCTGCATTGGTAAATTCAAACCATTTGTGGATCAAAAATATTTGGAAAAAATAAAAAAAAAGTGCAACAATAAAAAATAATGCAACTAAAATAATACAGTATAACCACTGTTTATATAACGTAATGCTTCGTATGACACACTATCAGTAACTTAGAGAAGATTTAAAGTTTATAGGATATACACAAATTCTACACCATTTTATGTCAACTTGACACCCATGGATTTTGATATAAGAGGAAGAGGCATGCTAGAAACCAGTCCCTTCCAAATACAAATGACAAATGTAATTTGATTTGGGCCAGCCTAAGTCTAAATTGTAAATCAGATGAAGTTTGTACTCAGTATCCCCAATTCCTTGTCATGGAGTTAGTGGATCCTTATTATTAGGAACCTGAGAGATCACTGTCCCTCCTAATGCTTAAGGCACAGTATTATAAAGCCCTGCTTTTCAAGCCACACATGTGTCCCTGAAGGTTACCCAGTAGAGTTTCAAGAGTTTTCAGAACCATGGAATAATCCTGGGATATCAGTTTTACTTGAAGACTTTAGGACTAGCAACTATTTAAATAATTATACTAAAACAAAGATATATCATGAAATGCATGATAAGTTGTATTATTTGTCTCAATTTTTCCCTTCCTTCTACCATGTGACTTGTAGGACATTAGAGTGGCCAGAGTATGCATTTCTGCACCTGCTGATTTGGGGGTTAGCCAAGTGATATACTTTGGATGCTAGAATACAGTACAGGATTACAGTGAACCCCTTTCTGAACAATCACCTCACTTGTGATCCACCAGGGGAAAAATGCGCTCCAGGTATTCACTGGTCCAAAGAGAATGAGGAGACACACAGAGTGGATTTAAACCCAGTGTCAACCCCAGAGCCACACCAGGAAAACCCAAAAACTAAGAAAAATACACACAGGTTATTTTAGCCATTGAAATTTTGACTTTGTTTGTTATGCATCAAACATGACTTAATACAGAGATCAGTACCTACAAGTAGGGTGCTTCTCTAACAGGTATCTACTATGCTCTGTTGACTATGAGATCAGCTAATAGTCCATAAAGAAAAAATTACAGGAGAATGGAAAAAATAGTAACTTACGTTATATAACTGACAAGCCATTTGGTAAGAATATCCTCTGTGGTAACTCAGAACAAGGGAAACATCCATAATAACTTGTGGTGTTAGGTGAGAATCTTTGGAGAAAAAAGGTTGATAGAATGAGCTGGTTCCCTTGATAAAGTACTACAGCAATGAGATGAACTTTGAAAAGGCCAGTCTGCAAATTGAAGAGAGCCCAGACATTTTCCAATTCGGAGGGTTGACAAATGAAACTGTTACAAAATCAAAGATGTTGCTATTAAAAAATGTTGAATTAGGAAAAGATTTAATCCAGGGAGGTGTCACTGAAATACAACCTCAAACACTAAATCAAGACTTAGGTATTAATACCTTTTGAAAGACCTCAGAAAAGATTAAGGTGGCCCCAGTAGAGAAGGTTTTAGCTAGAAAAGTGCTTCTACATAAATTGAAGGTATGGTCTCTCCGAAGCCTAGTCACAAAGGACTTCTTTTAATCTATAGAGAGCCACGTTGAGAAAGAATGGTTATTGTAGCTTAGGCACATGGGATTGACTGGAATCAAATACATAGGAAACATTCAAAGTTTCTGAGATAATTATATTGGCAAAGTACCGCTAGCTTTAATTGAAAGAGCATAGGACTATTGGGCTACAAAAAGACCTAAGGAAAACCAACAGCATACAGGCAGGAATGGGAAGAGAAAAATTCTCAGACATAGAATATACTCACCAGCACCTTATTGAGAGGTGACCATGAAAGATGATGGAAAAGGAAGGATGTCCTGGAAGGTGAAGCCAAGAGCAGTAGAGAACTATGGATTGGAGGCTGCTCCTACAGAACAGAGCTGGGCCTCATCAAGGAACATTGCCTTACCTATGACCTTGCCTAGAAGGATTTCAGATCTGCAGTGAACTCATGAACACCACGTGTCTCCCACTCTTGACTTTTTCAAACAAGAGTGTTTTCTCCATTGAGCCTTTCTGTCTTCTACCATTTTATGTTGGGTACACAGTGGTGTGTGTTTCTGGGCACTGAGGGTGGGTAACTTGTCTTTTTGGTTTATAATCCTCTATATCAGGAAGACCTTCTTCTGGGCCTGGTGTCAATCATGAGATTCAGAACTTAGAGCCTGATATTAGGTGGGATATTGAATGCAACTTTTGGGAGTCTTAGCATGGAGCTGAATCTACTTTGCATGTGGGTGGGACTGAATGATTGTGGTCAAGATGAGAGGCTATGGCCAGTTAAATTACTTGTCTCAATTCTTCACTTCCTCCACTGGGAGACTTCCCAGTATGATAGAGAAAACAGAATATGTATTTTGTCCCTCTGAATTATTTGGGGGTTTAGCTATATGACATGGGACATGCTTCAACCAACAGAAGGATGTTGGAGGTGACAGCTGCCTTTAGAAGATGGCCTGTTTCCACTTGTTTCTCTTGCACACTTCTGATCTGCCCATGTCTAGAACATGCCCTGGGTAACTGCTGGTGCAAAGACACATGCAGCAGACCTGAACTTGACACACAACTTATGGTCAAAGCCAGGAAATCCCAGCCAAGCCCACACAGCCACAGCCAACCCACAGACCCATAAGGGAGAAAATATACACAGAATATCATGACTCCAGAAATCCTAATGATTGCTTGCTACAAAGAAAAAAATGTGTCAATACAGAGGGAAATACAACATTTAAAGTAGTTTTTAAAAGAAAATAGAACAGCTTAAGGGAATTTCACATTTTCTTTGGGTTTCTTGAGATTATACCTTCTCACCTTAGGGGCCACTGGTCATTTCGACTGCTTTTCAAGGAATCATTAAAAAAAAAAAAAATACTCTGTCTAGTGAAGAGCTCCAGACCAGAGTCTGGAATCCTGGATGCTAATGCTGGCTTCATTACTTATTATCAAATACGTCATCTCGGGAACATGACACTATTTTCCTGGTACCCAGTTCCCTTATTTAAAACATGTAATTTGTTCTCTTACTTCATAGGATTCACAGGGATTTGGGGGAGTAAAGGAAAGGAAATAACAGATTTGAAAACAGCTTGAAAATAGTACTGTGCTATGTAACCAGGGGCACTATTGTTATTATAGGGTGACTGCCAGATTTCATGTAGTGTCTGAATGAAATATTCTAGGGACATGGCTCATCACTGCTAGAGATAGCCAGTTCCACTCTCACTCAGCTTTGAGAGCTTCCCACTTGCTCTCTACCTCTGATCTGTGTGGTGAGCGGTGTTTCATGCATCATCGTTTTCTTTGGTTTGGTCCCATTGAAATTTTATTTGTCCTAGTCTCTTAAGGCCCCATTGAACTCAGCTGTTCTAATTTTCCAAAGACAGAAGTAGCTGAAAATGTTACTGATATATTAGCATCTTAACTGGGACTTTCATAAGCAAACCCAAGAAATGACTAATGGTGAAAAGTCAAGGCCCAGGTGGAGTTCTCTGCTGGGTTAGAAAACCTATAAACGTCTTCTCAGAGTACAGATTGCCCACAAATAGGGCTTGTCCTGATGTATATAAAGAAAACTATATATTTCCAGGGGAAAAATAGGGCAGATTCAGGCAGAATAACAAGGTTCTTTCTTCTGACTATAAAAAATTAATGTTGTAGTCCTTGCAGAGAGTAAAAAATAGATTTTTTAACTTATTAAGTTATTAACTGTTCTGAAAATGGCCTTCACCTGCCTATAGATATGACAAAGTCTCGTAGAAGTCAAAATTAACCTTTAAATTAAAAGTCACGGATAGCCTTTTTATGTGTAAGGACATGGAGAGTTCCTAATCTGTCTACATTGAGGAAAGACCATGAGATAAGGTTTTGGCTGGCTAAATCTAGAAGATGCTTTCTACAGAAGAAAATTATGGTTATAACTCTGAGATAAGTCATTAAAATCTCAACAAAGCTATTTCAGAAAAATATCTTCTAAAATTAAAAATCTAGAATGCTATAATTTAAAATGAATACCTACATTAAACAAAATTTCCTTACAATTTCAAAAAGTACCAAAACAAATCTCATCTAGCTATTCTTGATAAATATCTTCAGTAGCTTAAACAGATAATTGCTATCTGAACATGCAAATGTCTTTCTTTTTAAAGGCTCTGCTGACATATTTATTAAAACTTATCTCTACTTTGGTCTGAATAATAGTTTAATTTTTAAACTTTAAGCAACTTTGGACAATTGATCCTACAATTAAATTTATTTGATGAGGGTACTAATATTGAGAAGGCAAATGAACTCTGCAGATTTCAGGGGAAAAATAGCAAGTTAGTCACAGCCATTTATTTCTTGCTTTCTTAAAACCTAAGAAGGTATTAATCATAAGGACAAAGAGAGTGGGAGGAGATAATAGATGAGATGTTGTAACAAATACAGTAGGACCTCTGTGAGTTGACCACCCAAGAGACTGTGAAACAAACTGGTCAACATACCGAGGTGGTCAATTAGGTCTACTAGTTGGAACTGGGTGGAACTAGGCCTACTGTACTGATACACACATGTGGTGCATGTCTGGTCTATGAAATATAGGTCAACTTAAGGAGGTGGTTAAGTGCAGGGATGTGGTCAACTATGGAGGATCTACTATATTAGATGGTAGGAAAGGGAGGGAGAGTGATAACAGATTGAGCTGAGCAGAGTTATGATGCAAGTGCCCACCAATGTCCAGGCCAACAAGGAAGAGTGACTTGTCCTGTGGAACCAATGAAAATGATGCTCTTGGAAACAGCAGGTGCCAGGAAGGTGGGGAAGCTTGGAAAAGGCATAAGTCAAAGCTGAGAGCTGGCTGAGATTGCAGTTGGCTTCTCTGATGCCTCCCAAGATGGCTATCTTCCTCCTCCCAAGATGGCTACTTTCCTCCTCACAAGATGGCTACCTTCCTCTTCACAAGATGGCTACCTTCCTCCTCACAAGATGGCTACCTTCTTCTTCACAAGATGGCTACCTTCCTCCTCACAAGATGGCTACCTTCTTATTCACAAGATGGCTACCTTCCTCCTTCTGTCCACCTCCTACATACCCTTCTCATATGAAACCTGAGGGTGTTTCTGGGTGATCCAAGATCTCAAAGTACCAGGCACAGAGAAGGATGCTTAAGAAGAATGGGGCTCTAAGCAGGGGATGAAGGGACACTCCACAGGCAGAATGGTGGCCTCTCTGGCACCTTCCTTAGCTCTGCTTCTAGAATGCTGGCAGCAAGTGAGGTGAGATGCTTATGCTTTGAGGAAACTCAAGACCTCAGAGTGGGAGGTCCTAATAATAGCATTACCTTCATCTGTTTGCTCTATCCACCCAACAATGAAGCTCACCAATCAGCATGCTCAGCTTCCTCCTCTGAGGGTGAAAGTTCAGTCAAGTTCTTAGCACCTCACTCTCAGACAACACAGAGAGGCAAGGATATCATTGTACCTGGATTCTGAGTAAAGCTTCCTGCCTTCCAGAGATGGACCAAAAACACACCAGAAAGGAAGATCACATTGGAAAATGAAAAACTAAGAAAACTTGAGATATATACATATTTTCAGAGAGAGAGAAAGGGAAATATTTTGTATCCCTAAAATGAACACTGTAAAAAAATGCTATAAAGGTGAAATAATCTGGGATGAGTACTTTTCTAAAATTAAAATAGCTGATAATCAAGTTGAGTGATAAAGTTATAGATATCTTCCAGAAAGTAAAGCAAAACATATGGGAAATAATAAAATAAAAAAAATAGAAAATCACTTGAAATCAGCAAAGGAATGTCCCAGCTTGAGAGCTTCACATCTAGAAAGAGGAGAATGGGTGGGCCCAGGAGAGAGTCAGGGGAGAGAGAGTTATCCTGCAATCTGGCTTCCACACGAAAGTGTCAACTGTCTGGAGAGGGCAGGAAAAGGGAATCGATCATGTGTAACCTGCTGAGGACAGGCAAGAAGGCATCCAAGTCACTCTTAGGAAAACAATAATAAAATGTATTATTTGTGGTTTTCTGTATCTGTGTTTTATTTTATAATAAAACGATTTAAAAATATATCTAAAGACAGAGAAGAGAAAGGGCACGTACAACACTTGATTACTATCTATCTTTCCCTTAAGAAAGGTATGCAGAAAAAGAACTTAAGGGAGCCTGAAAAGTGGGGTTGCCTGTGCCTTGAGGAATCCAACACTTCTTCTCTACCTTAAAACACAACTTTTATCAGAGGAGAAATGAACACATCAGGATTTGAGCTTCACATCCAGCACTGACTAGAACCAGCTGGCATGTGTCAACCTGGGCATGCCATGGCACCTCTCTGGGTCTGTCCTCACCTGCAAAGGGATTTCTAGTGCTACACTTAAATCCCAAGTACTTAAGTCTAAGGAACGTTGGAAAGAGTTTATTTTTCCCCTCTTTTTCTATTTTTGGTGGCTCAGTGTGATTTTAGATAACAATAGCTTAATCGAGGTCTATCGTCATTCATTTGAGACGTCCCTTTGAGGAAAAGACCCAGTGTCAGTCTTGCCTGAAATTCCAGGTGCACGGGAACAGGAGGTTCTGCTACCACCCAAGTGCCTGGCTCACTTTGTCCCCAAGTGACAAGCAAGTAGGAATAATTCAGACAAAGTACATTAAGGCTTCTCATCATTAAGCACCCTGCACAGTGATGGTTTTACTATTGGGAAAAGGAGCAGAGCGTGTGTTGTGGAAACTGGGTTTGAAGTCTACACCCAACAACTCCTAAGATGCTAACCTTGGCTAACTTAACAGAGTTCTTCAAATTTCAGTTTCCTTGTCTATAAAATGAGATGCTGGTTAAGCGTGAAATATGTAATCCCATGAGCTTAGGTGCTTGAGTTTTGTACTGACTCATGCCAGGGTTCAAATCCTAGTTCCCAAAGAGCTAGCCTTTCTGAATCTCAGTTTTTCCTTTTGCAAATGAGGTTATTAATACAAAGGATTCGTAACAAGTAAGATAATACATAGAAAGCACCTGAACTGAACCTGACTCAAACTTAATGCTAAAATATGCACAGGCCATTTGTTGTTCATTATTATTACCATTGCTATTGGTACGTGAGACACTAAGCACAATGCCTGCCATGAAGCAGGACTTAATGTACTACATTAAGTCTCTTTCCCACTTTATCATTTGAAAGAATATTCATAAGTTTAATGATTATCCTTCCCTCCTATAGACAGTCATTTGCTCTTTGGCTGTAATATAAAGGCAAGAAACTTGTGGCTCCTTTTCATGAATCCTGGGTAACTTCAGAGTTTCAGTTTAATTACTCAATGCACATTGCAGACAGCATGTCTTTCCCAGGTCAGTGATTCACACAGCAGATACACACAGAAGAAAGAGAATTAGGAAAATATCTTGCCAGCGACTCTACTCCTTTTGTGCAAAATGTGCATTTTCAATTTAGAAACACCACGGAAGTCACTGGCCCCAGAGGCAAAGACTATTTTTATCTGAAGTTGGCCCCTAAAACTTTCCTCCCCAGCTGATTTTCCCACACCCAGGCTCTCTTGTCTGGTTCCCCTTTCTGAGTGGAAGTGAGATCTCATTTCAGGGAAATGCTTGGCTGGCTGGCTGGCTGGCTGGCTGGCTGGCTGGCATGATATATAAAAAGCAAGTATCTGAAATTAAGATTTCAACCTGCTGTCCCAGAAGCAGCTTCTTCCAAGTTTTACTTTCTAACCCTGAAACTAAATTAGAAACACCAAAAGTTCCTTTGAAAAGAAAAGGTAAAAAAAAAAAAAAAAAAAAAAAGAAGAAGCACTTCCTTGATTCTGATTAAAATATACAGGCTGATGTTTCCTTGACTTCCTCGTAGGAGTCAAAAGGATCTCAAAAAGAGGACCCCAAATCACATAGTAGGGTAGAAGTGACTTCCTACAGCATGTGTTATTGGTGGGAGGGAATGTGAAGGTCAGCTTTCCTTGTTAACTTAGGGTACTCAGAGACTCACAGGAGCAAAGACCATGTTCAACCACTGAACGGCACACCTCCATGTTATATTAGTATTTGTGGAGTAGGGAACGTCTATTCCACATGCTTTCCTTCCACATGAAAAAGTCACAGTGAACCCTTGTGATATGATTTATTTCTCTAGACATAGAGATAGTTCCATGGTGATTATTATAATCTCATGCCCGGGTCCCTTTTTGACCCAAAGTACCCATTTTCCAGAAAGCTGATGAGGGCTAGTCATTCTGACTCCAGGACCTCACTAATCTTTTGTTGAGGTTGTTTTTGTTAGTGCTTTGTGCCTGTCTCTTGACATCCTTCATAGATGAGAATTATTTCAGACACTTTCCAGCTCAGTATCAGAACTGAATTGGACCCCAGAATATATGGATTCCCTCATTTCCCTTCTTCACAAAGAATTAAATTCTGTCTCCGGGAGATAAAGCAGGATGGAGAAAGAGGATACTTGGAAAAAGTAAGGCCTGAAAGAACAAAAAAGTCTTCTCACAGGAGCCCAAGGACACTCCTACAAAGTCCTGCCCTGGGTGACTCAGCTCTTAGGAATTTATAGAAACTTAACTTCCTGGGACCTTAAAACTAAGGCTTGCTTTTGCATCTGTAAAAACCCGTGCCTGCCTTCTCCAGCTCAATTCAAACTGACCAATGAGAAGGGGACCCTTGGCCAGACAAGGAACTCTTGGCTGGAGATAAAAGGGAATGAATGGACAGAGCCAGTTGGAGAGTTCAGCCATTTTTGAACTCTAGTTAAAGCCCTTCCTCTTTAAACATGAATGTTCAGGTGTTTCTTTCTCTCCATCAGGGCTTGTTTTCCTATAATAATTTGCCCACAGTCATCCAAGCAGCTTGTGACAAAACTGGGACTAAAGAATCCCTCTTTGCCATTCCAGCTGCCCTTCTTCCTGTTACTAGCTGTGGGAATTTACTGAGCAGCAATGTAGCTGAACACATTCTTCCCCTACAAGATTATAAATGGTCTATTCTCAAATGAGCCACAACTGTTAACTTGATCATAGCTACTAAGGCATATTAAAACATGATAATTTGCACCCATAGGCATAACTTCTATTTTACAGACAGATGACACATACCCCTGAGCTCTCTTGGCTCAGGCTAACCTGGTATTTTGTATATAAAATAATATCCGTGATACTCAAGTGCAGATTTAATACGTACTCCCTATATTTTCCAGCACTCTTCCAGGAGCAGTAGAGACTAAAGAATTGGTAAATGGGTTAAGAACTGTGGGAAAGGAATTCTCATAACCCTGACAAGAGGGTAGCCATTTTAGAAAATAAGCAACTCCCTCCCCAGACTCTTGGAGTGCCTCAAGAACAGGGTATCTGGGAAACACCCTACCCATATACACCTGTTTTCCTTACCACACTAGAGAAGAGCCCCAGGCTGTACTCTGGGCTCACTTCCCCATTCCAGCTATACTGATCAGGCTAATAAAAGCCTTTTGCAACCATGTGGAAGCTAAGCTGACACCTGGTCAGTCTCCATTCTGCTTTTCCTCTCTATTAAAGTCTTTCCTTGTCCCTAGACTGGCCTCCTCTCCTTTCTTTCAGACCCTTACCCCAGTTCTATGCCAGAACCTCTCAGAATGAAGATGTGGAGGAAATTTGGAAAAGAATCCAAAGGCTTTGGTTTCCAAAGACATTCCAGATACTGATGATAAGCAGGTAGGGGGAAAAGAGGAGAGATTTTTCTGTAACTTCCTACTGAAGACAATGTCATGTCACATTGACCAGGTCAAGGGAAAAATCTTGATGCTTCAAGATGAAATATACTTTACTTAAAAAAGGATCTGTGTGAACCATTTACCTTGCAGCGAAGGAGTACAGAAGCAAAGTCATTTGCAGTCAGAGACCTAATAAAACCACACGTGACACTGCTTTCTTTCTTAGCAGAATAATAGCTAAAAGTTAAAGATTATTATGACTGTTAGTCTGTGAGCCTTTCTGCTGACGGAGATCTTTCTCATGTGTGTGTTTTACATCCAAATGGAATGATGGGTATCCTTGAGAAAATGTTGTCTCTAGAATTAGATCCTTCTTGGTTTCCATAAGAATGATTTGTGATCCAAGATATGAAAAGAATTTTGATGGCGTTGTAAGAAAAAAAAGCACATTTTGAAAATATTTTGAACTCTGTCAAACTCTTTATAATGAATTAAGTGCCATCCTCCATCCTTTGTTTTCTTAGAATGTTGTAAAGATTCCAAACCACTATCATTTTCCTGCTTAGAGAAGAAGGACAAATATAATATCATCATCTTTATGGTATAGATAAAGAGACTAAGGTTCAGAGAGGTTAGGGGACTTGCCCAAGGTTATATAGCTAAGTGAGTGGCAGAGTTAGATGAGAGGAAATTCTTTACTGATTTCATCCAATGTTCTTTCTGTCGCACTTTCTCATGCTTGATATTTAGAAAGAAGAAAGGAGAAAGTGAGTAAGAAAGAGCAAAGAGTTAGGACTAATGGATACTTACCAGGGTAACCCAGCTTCCCCCAAAAGTCGAACAGTTGCAAAAGAAAATCTACTCTATTTTTATATGTTTTAAAGCCCTCACCAGTGTTGTATCATATGAAAAATTAATGAACACCTGTAAAAGATTTCATTGCCCAGCTCTCTAAGGCCACGCTTTAAAGTTAATGTTATTTTCTATATTAATAGCAGCTCCCAAAGATGTTTCCTTTTAAATTAATGCAGATACCAAGTAATTTGGAAGAGACCAAATAGGCCAGGAGGAGCAGTTCCAACTGCTCGCTCAGCAGCCCTGTAATTTGAAAGGAGAGCATCAGGAGCCTCTACCACCATGGGGACTGTGTCTGGGGTCATTAGATGTACACAAGCTACTCCTTAAGAATAACATCTTCTATGTCTTATCTTTCGGAAAAATTTGTGGCTTCTGGTAATTGTAGGATAGAATTCCATTATCACAATACTCCCACTGAGTTGTTCCTCCACTCTCCATTTTTAAAACATTTTCCTTCAACATGACTGTTTGCTCCAGCACCGATAAGGGAGCTGGATGACACATGCTGCTCATAAAATGGCAACGATCATCATTGTGGTAATCACAGATGAGGAATGGAAACTTCCTCTGTCTGAGAGCTGAGCTGAGTATTCAGAGGCTTCCTTGAAATTCCACAAACTCTACAAGTTGTGTCTTTATTCTAGAATCGCTGAGGCTGCAACCCAGCTTTCTTTGAACCTTCAACCTGACCTCCTTTGAGGAAGGAAAATCTCCTAAGAGTTCCCAGGTTGACTGCTGCTTTTTTTCCTCCCCTTCTCTCTTCTGATCATTGACATAATTAATTCTGTGAACAGGAGACAAGGGGAATGTGTGGGTGTCTTTTCTGACACTGGTTTGGAGTTACCCTGATACATTGCTTAAATTAGAGTGGAATTCCTCAAGTGCAGTGAATATTTCATATTAAATTTGTGCTGGGCCTTCCTATGTGTCTGGCCCATTCTTGTCGGTTTCTGAGTTTGCTTTTGAAGCCCAACATCATGGAGAATTAATGGGCTGGTTATAGAATTAATGAACTCCAAATATGATTAGTAACATACGAACTATATGCATACTATGTAGATATAATTCCCTGTATATAAATAGCCTATATATAAAAAAGTACATGTGCTACTCTACAAATATGCACTAGTATATAATATGCACTCTTAAAAATATCCATGGAAAGTACAAACTAAAAGATAACTATGAACAGAAGTGGTGAGGTTGTATTTTCCCTGTATTTTAATGAAACATTTTAATTCTTCCTTATGCAAGGTTTCAAAGTTCTCTTAGAAGGCCACTGGGCTAACCATCATGTTCTACCTGCCATTTTCCCTCTGGTGGCCCTGTTGGGGTATGCTAGAGTGTTCTTAATGCTAAATGCTAGTCCTTTAAGTCTGTGTTTTTCAAGCGGAGGTATACACAAAATCAATACAAATGCTTTTTTCTTTTGGTCAATGAATTAACCCGAATTGTATTCTATAGCAGTCTCATCCTATTTACTTTCAACTTTTGCAAACATTGTTTATATATTTCAAGGTTATTTGGTTAACATCTGATTCTAGGATTGCTCCAGGGAGTTGAATGCACAGGACCAGTGGGAATGTTACTGCATTTCCTTCCAGAGGGGAAATGAGAGCCTTTTTTTTTTTTTTTTTTTTTTTGTGACAGAGCCGCAAGCTGTCATCCTGAGTAGAGTATCGTGTCATCACAGCTCACAGCAACCTCCAACTCTTGGGCTTAAGTGATTCTCTTGCCTCACCCTCCCAAGTACTTGGGCCTACAGATGCCTGTCACAATGCCCGGCTATTTTTGGGTTGTAGTTGTCATTGTTGTTTGACAGGCCCAGGCTGGATTGGAACCTCCCAGCTCTGATGTATGTAGCTGATGCCTTAGCCGCTTGAGCTACAGTTACCAAGCCGAGAGAGAGAGCCTTTTTTTTTTTTTTAAAGTCATGTTTTCCTCCTTGATCAAAAGTGGTCCTATAGGAAAAAATTGCTGACCAAGATTATTGTGAAATCTGACTTGAGAGAAGCCAACGGGCTAGTAACATGAACCACACACTCTCATCATTACTTCTGATTGCCTGTGAGAAATAAGAGTGAACAGACTTCTTTTTTTTCTTTTTTTTGAAGTGTTTTTGGCAAGTTATTAATTTACTAACTGGTCTTCCTTGATCTGGGCAAAATAATTGCCTTTTATCTACACAAATGCATGTATTTATTCCTCCAGGGCTTGCTGCCAATTTGTAGAATTTCAGCATATTCCTTCTGTGATACTGGTAAGCCCTTGGTTCTCCACCTTCCTAATACCGTGAGGCTTTAATACAGTTCCTGTGGGTTGCAACCCACAGGTTGAGAACTGCTGATAAGCCATCACTGTGTTTTAGATTCAGCTATTTACAAATAGCATGACTTTGGGGATATTACTTAATCAAGTCTCAGTTTCCCCATCTGTAAAATAGGTTCTTGAAAAAACTAAGTGAGATAATCTATGTAGTACAGAGTGAGGACACATTGACTAACAGCCAGAATTATAATGATCATAAAATTCTTCAGTAATTCCTTTTCCCCTCTCTAGAGTTATTTACTTTCCTCCTTCACTTAATTCTATGTATCAAAATAACCAAATTGTAAAATACTTTAAATTCATCAGCATCAGCTGACAAAGTGATAGAGAAAAATCAAAGACATATAGCCTATTTTTAGAGGTAGAATCTCACTCTGGCTCAGGCTGGTCTCCAACTCCTGAGCTCAAGCAATCCACCTGCATCAGCCTCCCAGAGTGCTGGGATTTCAGGCATGAGCCACCACATGAATAGCCAGGCATTGTGGTGGGTACCTAGAGTCTCGGCTACTCTGGAAGTTGAAGTAAGAGAATCACCTGACACCAAGAGTTTGAGGTTGCTGTGAGCTATGACACCACAGCACTGTCCTGTGGGCAACAAAGTAAAAATCTGTCTCAAAAAACCAACAACCAATGGGCGGCACCTATGGCTCAAAGGAGTAGGGCGCTGGACCCATATACCAAAGGTGGTAGGTTCAAACCCAGCTCCGGTCAAAAACCCCAAAAAAACAAAAATTAAGGGCAGCACTTGTGGCTCAAGGAGTAGGGTGCTGGCCCCGGCCAAAACTGCACAAAGGAAAAAAAAAACCCAACAAACAAAACAACAACAAAAACCCCCAACCAACCAACCAACCAACCAACCAACCAACCAAGCAAACAAACAAAAAAACAAAGACATACATATAGCCTTTCAATGGAACCTTTCAATTTAGGCAGAATCTTCCTCCTCGAGGTTTACTTTAAGTATAATTGACAAAGAAAAGTTGTATATATTTATGATATACAATGTGATATCATATGTGTGTATATACAAACATTGTAAAATGATTACCACCACCAAGCTAATTAACATATCCATCCTTTCACAGAGTTATTTATTTATTGTGGATAAAACATCTAAGATCTACTCTATTAACATTTTTCAAGTATATAATACATTATCATTAATTCTAGTTACTATGGTGTACAATAGCTTTCAAAAAATTTATTCCTTCTTTTTAACTGAAACTTTATATTCTTTGATCAACATTTCCCCTTTATACATCTTTCTACCCTGACCCCTAACCCCTGGTAACCATAATACTACTCCTACTTTTATAAGCATCAGACTTTTTTAGATTCCAAATGTGAGATCATGTAATATTTGCCTTTCTATGACTAGCTTATTTCACTTGGCATAACGTCACCTAGGTTCCTCCATGTTGTTGCAAATAACAGGATTTCCTTCTACATAAAGGCTGAGTCATATTCAGTTATGGATGATAGACCTAAAGATCAGAGCTAAAACTATTAAATGCTAAGAAGAAAACACAGGAGTAAACCTGTGACCTTGGATTAGACCTTTTTTGATACAACACTCAAAGCACAAATGACAGAAGAAAAAAAAATAAATTGGATTTCAACAAAATTAACTTTCATGCCACAGAAGATTTCATTAAGAAAGTAAAAAGGCAATCCATAGAACGAGAAGAAATATCTGAAAATCACATATTTGTTAAGAGACTTTTGCCCAGAATATATAAAGAACTGTTATAATCCAATAATAAAAAGATAAATAACCAATTAAAAATGAACAAAAGACCTGAATAGACATTTTTCCAAAGAAAATGTTTAAAAGTAACAAATATGCACATGAAAAGATACTCAAAATGCATTGTGGAAGAGCAGATGAAAACCACTTCATACACAGTAGGATGACACTAAGATAAGACAAATAAAAACAAGTATTGGTGAAGTTGTGGAGAATTAGAATCCTTCTGCATCTTATGGTGATAGGACCATAAGATGGAGCAGGCACTTTAAAACTCAACATGTCAGTTTCTCAGAATGTTAATCAGAGAGTTTCTAAAATGCCCCAGGTACTCTACTCACAAGTATATGCTCCAGATAAATGAAAGATATGTCTACACAAACACTATATATTTATAACATCATTATTAACAATAGCCAAAAGGTGGAAACAATTCAAATCTCCAACTGATAAACAGAAAAATAAAATATGGTACATCCTTACTTAGGGAATACTCTTTGGCAATGAAAAGGGATGAAGTACTAACACTCATTCCCTGATGGATGAACCTTACAACATTACACTGTGTGAAAGAAGTCACCCATGGAAGATCACACATAGTATGATTAAGAAGAGGCAGGTGGAAAAAGTAAATCAGTGATTGTCTAGGGCTAGGAGGCTGGGTGGAAATGGAGAGTGACTGCTAATAGATACAGGGTCTCCTAGGAGGGGGACAAAAATTGATGGGGTGATGGTTACATAACTTTCCATGAGTACACTAAATACCACTGGATTGTACATTTTAAATGGGTAAATATTGACTATGTGGATTATACCTTTAATAAATCTGTCAAATGGCTCAAGCGGCTAAGGCGCCAGCCACATACACCTAAGGTGGTGGGTTCGAATCCAGCCCGGGCCCGCCAAAACAACAATGATGGCTGCAATCAAAAAAATATCCAGGCATTGTGGCTGGTGCCTGGGGTCCCAGCTACTTGGGAGGCTGAGGCAGGAGACTCGCTTGTGCCCAGGAGTTGGAGGTTGCTGTGAGCTGTGATGCTAAGGCACTGTACCCAGGGAGACAGCTTGAGGCTCCAGTTTCCAAAAAAAAAAAAATCTGTCAAAAATGACAAAAAAGTAGATAGAGCCAGGTGCTTTCCATCAGTTAAATTATGTAAAACCAGTGTGCATGAGCCAAGAAATGAAAGAAACTAAGCCATAACTGTGGGAGAGCCTTTCCTAACAAGCATGTAGCTATCAACTTCATTCATTGTTAAGCAGTTATTTGGTGTTCTTGTCTATAAATATATCATCATCTATTTAACTATTTTCCTCATCACGTATGCTTAAAATGTGTTGAGGCTTCCATCTAATGCTGCAGTCCTTTATGTATATTTATACATGTATGCACTTATATTTATACACATATACATGCATGTATGCACATATATTTATACACATGTATATATATTTATATACATATGTGTATGCACATATATTTATACAAATATACATATGTATATGTACATATATTTATATACATATACATACATGTATGCACATATATTTATACACATACACATATATGCACATATTTTATACATGTTAATATGTATGTGCACATGTATTTATACCCAAATACACATATGCATATATATTTATACACATATACATATGCACATGTTTATACATATATAATATGTATATGCACATGTATTTACATATACATACATATATGTACATATATTTATATACATATACATATGTATAGGCACATATATTTATACACATACACACATACTTCGGTATTCTTTTTTTTTGCAGTTTTTGGCCAGGGCTGGGTTGGAACCCACCACCTCCGGTATATGGGGCCAGCACCCTATTCCTTTGAGACACAGGCACTGACTACTTTGGTATTCTTTTAGTAGCATCTCTTTGTGAGTCTAGCCATAGGATATGTTCTTTGCAGGGGAATTATACCGTCAATTTGTCCCCCAAAGTTGCACCTATTTATACTTCTGCCAGCACTGTTAAAGGATGCCTATATTCTCACATCTTTGTTAATACTACAAATAAATAAAATATAATATATTTCTGTTTTAAATGGAATTTCTTTATGAAGAAGCCTAAGGGTCATTGCATTTATTTATTGGTTGTTTGTATTTCTCTTTCTATGAACTTCTTATACTTGTATTGATTTTTCTAAGTTAAACTAAGAAATATATGCTTTGCCTGATGATATACATGTTGCAAATATGTTTGCTTTTGTTATCTTTATTGTAATATAATTTGCTGTATAATTTTCTAAAACCTTTATACTGTCAATTGTACCGATCTTTTCCTTTATGGCTTTGAGTTATGTATCATTTTTAAAAAGTATTTCCTGACACTAAGATTAGAAATAAGCCCAAGCTCTCTTTTGATATGCTATGGCAGTGGTTCTCAACCTTCCCAATGCCTCCTAATGCTACGATCCTTTAATACAGTTCCTCATGTTGTGGTGACCCCCAACCATAAAATTATTTTCGTTGCTACTTCATAACTGTAATTTTGCTACTGCTATGAATTGTGATGTATGTATCTGATATGCAGGATATATTTTCACTGTTACAAAGGGGTTGTGACCCAGAGGTTGTGAACCACTGCTCTGTGGTTTTACTTTTTACATTTAAAACTTTGATACATAGGGTGTTTGTTTTGGTATAATAAAGGGTATAGAGATTAAACTTCACTTATTTTTTAAAATGGCTAACATTTATCCTAAATTTCCTCAATTATTTGAAATACCATTTTTAGCATGAATAATATTTCATAAATTCTATACATTTTGGTCAATTTCTGGACTATTCTAGTGATCTCCCATTTTATTTTCAGCACTAAGATATTTTATTTGGCACAGATTCAGAATATGCCTTAATAATTAATAATCTCTCTTGTGACTCTTTTTTTCCTAGGAATATCCTAAGATTATATCTTTGTTTCTATGGTTTATTTTGTGAAGGTCCCAGAAAAATATCTTGTTAGTACTGATATTTATTAATAAAAAGAATTTCTATCTTTTTAATAATGCCTTAAGTACAAGGTTTGTTTCTCATGTATCTAAATTTTCTTAAACATCTCTCAATAGAATTGGTAAGGTTTCCTTCATATAGACCCTGTAAAGTATTTTTTATTACTATTATAAATGGAATCTTTCCATTTCTTTATTATATTTACTCTCTGATGATTGCTTTGTATATGGGAAACATTTATCTAGCTATGGTTTATGTTAAACTTAGAACCAGCTCATTTCTGAATTATCATGTCAATTTTTCATTTGATTCTCTTGTGTCATTGAGTTTTACATTCACATACTTATACATTTGTAAATAATCAAAAATTATTCTCTTTCTTAATATGTCTATTAATTTTTCTAGTTATCTTGGCTAATTGTTCTAAAACTATGTTCAATAAAAATGGTAACGGGGGTATTGAATAGTTTCTGCCTTCAATAAAAATGCCACTGTACTCAATATGAAATATAATATTGGAATATTTATCTCCAGCAGGCATCCTCAGTATTGTTTTAGAAAATCCTCAATCATTATACAAAATCATTCGTGCTGTACATTAATCCAAAACACATTTCTGAAGTTATTGTTTGTTTTTTAAACTGTTCTAGAAGATGACTGTCTTCTCCTTGTGGTTGCTCCCTGGAGCCATACAGCTTATATTTCAGTCCTACCATCCCAAATATGCCCTTTAAACTGAGTAAAACTCCATGCAGCCTTTTCATGTATGTTATAAAAGGCGAACTGAATTTTGTTTGTTTGGGATTGAACCATCTTTGCCATCCTGGGATGAATGCTATATGGTTGTGGTGAGTTACTTCTTTCAGGAACTACTGACTTGTAGTTTGGTAAGATTACAGTTAATATTGTGTACTTACATTTATAATCATGAAATGGTGTGAGGATTTCTTTTCTGTATTTGCTATCATCAGCAATTTTTTTTTACTTCCTGGCCTTAGAAGAAGAATATGAAAAAATCTTCTTTTTTCTATGCTCTGGACAAGCTTACAGTATCAAAATTATGTCTCCATTAAAAGTTTGAAAGAACATTCTCCATGAATTCATTCAAACCCAGTGTTATGGTATTTGGAGGGAGGAAGATGTTTTGAAATATCCTCAATTTCTTCTGAGTTTATTAGTCCATTTAAATTTTTCCCTTTCCTGAGGTTAATTTTGGTAGCATTTACTAGTCATAGAAAACTTCATTCTGACTTTGAAATGCATTAGTAGTGTTGTATAAATTCACCTTTGATTTGTTGTTTATTTCTCTGTAGGTATTATGTTTTCTTTTTCATTTCTAACCTTATGAATTATACTTCTTTCTTTTCTTAAACAGACCAGTCAAGGACTCATCTGTTTTTCCTTTTGCTTTTTAAAGAAGTTACTTTTGGGTTTATTTATTGTTTTCTGTCTTCTTACTTAATCATTTTAGTTTTAAGGTTTATGTATAATTCTTTTTCTACTTCTTGAACTGAACACTTAGTTCATATATTTTTTCTTTATTTGATCTAGATGGGTAATGCAGTAAAGTTTATAAATTTAGTCATTTCTCATATCATGTTTTTATGACTATTATCTACCAATTTTGTATATATATATATTGAGATAGAGTTTCACTCTGTTGTCCAGGCTAGAGCGGCGTGGTGTTAGCCTAGCTCATAGTAACATCAAATTCCTGGGTTCAAGTGATCCTTCTGCCTCAATCTCCCAAGTAGCTGGGACTTCAGGTACCATCAGGCTAGTCTCATACTCCAGAGCTCAAATGATCCTTCTACCTTGGCCTCTCAAAGTGGTGGGATTACAGGCATGAGACACTCCACCTGGCCTCGTAATTTTTTGTTTTTTACTTTTTATTCTTTGAAGACCAGTTTAAAAGGTTTTTGTATTTCCAAGTAGTCTTTGATTTCATGAAATAAAACTTTTGTGATGACACCAAATTGGCCACTTTTTCATTTATTAGTTTTAAAATAAAGGGGTCATCTGACAAACCAAGCACTGTACACTCTTTAAAGTGGCACGTGCTCTGCTTACTGAGAAGAATAAAAATGAAACTGCCTGTGATGATTTAATAATATTCATTTGAAAACCCAGAGAGAATTAATTATATAATCACAGTCATTTCACAAGTTTCTCATTACATTGTTACTTTCATCAGAATGAATAGTTAAGGACTTTACCAGGCTTTATCATAAATTTATAATCTCCAGCCATCTTCATGTTTCTCTGAAACACTATCAGGGAAGAATGGAGCTTGGGTAAACAGTCACTTACTGTATACCAGAGGGGATAAGAGCATCTTCTTTTATTCTTTTGCTTCAAATATCTGCCTCATGTTTAGCAAGAATACAGGCTACATATATGACCTGGGCCATAGGAACTGGCCAGTGGGGAGTGGGGGATTTCTTTAAAAGAGAAAAAGTACTGGGAACAGTGGCTCATGCCTATAATCTGAGCACTCTGGGAGGCTGAGGCCACTGGACTGCCTGAACTCAGGAGTTCAAGACCAGCCTGAGCAAGAGTGAGACCCTGTCTCTAAAAATAGTCAGGTACTTTAGTGGTCACCCAGAGTCCCAGCCTACTTGATAGGCTGAGGCAAGAGGATCACTTGAGACCAAGAGTTTGAAGTTGTGAGCTATGATGCCATGGTATTCTACTTAGGGCAACAGAGGGAGACTCTGTCTTTAAATAAATAAATAAATAAATAAATAAATAAATAAATAAATAATACATGCCTATAATCTTAGCACTCTTGGAGGTGGAGGCAGGTGGATTGCCTGAGCTTAGGTATTTGAGACCAGCCTGAGCTAGAGTAAGACCCCATTTCTAACATTAGCTGTGCATTGTGGTGGGTGCCTATAGCCTCAGCTACTTGGGAGGCTGAGGCAAGAGGATCCCTTGAGCCCAAGAGTTTGAGGTTGCTATGAGCTATGATGCCATAGCACTCAATCTGGGTGACAAAGTGATAATCTGTCTCAAAATAAATAAATAAATAAATACATTACATAGATTATATATTAAAAAAGTAAAAAATAAAAGGAATATAAGATACAGATGGCAGGCAGGGCAGAAGAATGTTTGCTACAAGCTGAGGACAGGAAGGCAGTTTGACTGCTACTCCTTATAAAAGCACCTGTGGGTCTTACCAGCAGCAGCCCACTCTGGGGGGAGGTTTATGGAGACACTGGCAATATGCCCTTCCGTTCCTGTGTACCCTTCCATAAAACTTTTCCAAATCACTGTTTGCTTACAGACTTCAGAGACCTGTATACCCACATGCTCATCTTTGAGACTCATTTCAATTTTACAAACAGCACTTATTGCATTGCTTCAATCCCTTCAAACTTCCCCAGAGAGGGTGCCCATAGAGCCCTGTTGTCTGTCAGTCAATGTGGGCAGCATGATTTGCAGATCTCAGTGGAAAATGAGAATGGGAAGCCTCGTTCAAAAAGTAAGAATCTTCAGATGGAGACAAGATCTTTAAACCAGGCACAGGGCCCTTCTAAGCACAGGGCTCAGTGACATTGCACAGGGCACACGCCCACAAAGCCATCTCTGGCACCAGTGACATCCTCGCAGCTCAACTGACAAGCACTGCCCTAGGAGTAATGTTGGCAATACAGGCTAATGCATGTTGTGACATCGGGTTCAGAAAGGATCATGGCATGCAAAGGTCAAGTGGTTAAGTCCATGTTAATTACAATTACCATCAGCAGGAGATGGGCGTCTTTTGAAGATATTAGGGTGATAGGGTGCCAAAAGCTGCACAGACCCTGTGGGCACAGAACATGGTGTTTCCTCCCTCAGTGTCCTTAGACTCAAGCACTAGAAACTGCCCCCTATACAACTCCATGCCCCTGCATGGGGGCATTCCTATCCTCACTGGGCTGAACATGAGTAGTGGTGGGCTCTTTTAAAGCCCATTGGCTGCTATTGCCTCTGCTCTTTCCCTTCACTTGCGTATCACTTCAGACTCTCAAGCCCCTTGAGATGGTGGTGTTGTGAGTCTGCCATGATTGTTCCGGTGTGCAGCAGACTCCTGGTCACTTATAAAATCCCCAGTGTGCTCCCCTCCCAGCCTCTTGATCCAGGTACAGACCTTAAGTTAGAAACCTGTTTCCAGCTGGAAACAGGGAAAGGCATCTAAAATACAAGGCACTCTATTCACAATGCCTCAGGTGCCCTCTGCTCTGCTGCCATTCACTGACCTAGCAGCAGGAGGCCTTGCAGGGCATTTACCAAAGAGACCACAGTTGGTTATGGCTGTGGTCCTCAACACCTGTGCTTCTAATGGTATCATTCTGTAGTCAGTTAGGAACCGGCTGCATAGCAGGGGTGACTGGTGGGCAAGTGAGAGAAACTTCATCTGTATTTACAGCCACTCCCAATTACTCACATCATGGCCTGAGCTCTGCCTTCTGTCAGATAAGCAGTGACTTTAGATTCTCCTAGGAGTGTGAACCCTACTGTAAACTGCACATATGAGGGATCCAGGGGGCTCCTTGTGAGAATCTAATGCCTGATGATCTGAGGTGGAGCTGAGGTGGTGAGTTGGAGTGACTGCCAATACAGATTAGCAGAGAGGTTTGACTGTGCAGAGACCATAATAAATCAATTGCTTGCAGACTCACATCAAAACCAATCTCCCTCACCCTCTCTGTGGAAAGATTGTCTTCTATGAAATGGATCCCTGGTACCAACAAGGTTGGGGACCACTGGGTTATGAGACATACATTTGATTATGAGTCCTTACAATCTGCAGCTTACCCATCCCCACAGGACACATGCAGAGGCCCCCCTG
>CAUYQV010134833.1:0-14781 GCA_963574575.1 Galagoides demidoff | reverse complement strand
TTTTTTGGTTGCAGCCATCATTGTTGTTTGGCGGGCCCGGGCTGGGGATTCGAACCCGCCACCTTAGGTGTATGTGGCTGGCGCCTTAGCCGATTGAGCCACAGGCGCCGAGCGAGCCACAGGCGCCAAGCCTATTCTTTCTTTTTGATTTGGAGTTGATAGCTCTTGCAAGCCTCTCTCCTCTCCTTTAAACTCCTTCCGAATGCAGTTTAAACCAAAATAACCTAGAATGTCCATCCATCTGTCTTGTCAACATCTGTCCATTCATTCACATCTCCGAGCATCCAGCCATCTCTGCATCCCAAACCAAATAATCTCCAAGTGCCAAGTCTTGACCTAGACCTTGTCAACAAAATAAAATGTTCTGGTTCCTGAAGAAGGTCAAAGTTAAACTGAGTTTGCTCCTAAATAATCTTTTTTTTTTTTTTTTGAAAAAGTATATCAGTTTTATAGTTGCTCTTAACAATTGTTTTCCAAAGAGATTCAGATTATTTTAGCAATGCTCCACTTCCCTTATTCTCTAAATACAGCAACACTTCATCTATTTGGCTTTGGCAGAGAACAAGGTGTTCCCCATCAGTAAACTGCTCAGACCACTGAAACCAAAACTTCTGAACATCAGTCTTCCTTAAAGCATATTTCACTCTTCTCTGCTTCTGGAAACAAACTTACTGAACGTAATTTAATTTTTTAAAATGTGACCCAGAATGATCTTTCAGGAGCATCCATTACAGTCCTGGAAAATGATACTTTTTTGTGTCTAACGTCCCAGGTCTTATTTCTAATACCAGCCAATTATCACTTTTCACTGTACGATGCTCCCTTCCAGCAATCTTTTCATGATCTTTATTCTAATCATCTAGGAATCAGGAAATTCATCAGAATAGTGTCTTAAATCTGTGCCAAAGTCAGTAAGCAAGGGTCTGACGTAGAATACCTATGGTTTTAATGGGTGAACCCAAATTCCACAGTTTTCTCCTGATTAATTCCAAGCTTAAGACGATGTAGGGAGGGCTGGGGGTTCCGTGCCTTCTGCAAGCTGGTCACTGCTGTAGTCAGCCTGACTGGAGCCTTTGGTCTTATCCCCAGAGCAGAAAGTAATGGTGAGGCCATTTAAGTCCAAGTGATTTTCAGTAAGAGTGAGATTGCTTCTTTGAGATACCTTGCTTAAGGGGAAGTCAGTTCTATTACTATTACTAGAGCTATCAGAATCAGCCCATCTATTTGCCAGAATATCTCCCAGTTATAGTCCAATAGCTTTAACTTAGAGTACACCTTACTGCCAAGGCCAATGTCAAGCACTTTATGTGACAGGATTTCTCCTGTTCCCTACAACTACTAGTTGTTACGGATACTACTACAACTCACTACTAGTAAGTAGATTCTAGTACTAGGTACCACATTTTGCAGAGCTGAGGCACGAGAGCTCAGGGAACCTGCCTGGGGTCAGTCTGCCAGCAAGGAAGGGGAGTTCTTAGCTTGACTCTCTTTGTCACAGACATTCGGATGCCCAAGATGGTAACTCTGCAAAGCTATGACTGAAATAGATGATGGAATTTCCTAATCACTTTAAATTCACACACATATCTGATAATAGCAGTAGGTAATAAGATGAGACCTGCAGGGTCATAGGGATGTGCTAACAAGCATGAGTTTAAAGAAAAAAATCGATCTGATTTTAGCTCATTCCTTGCTCATTTTCAGACTTTGATTCAGAGTTTTTAATCCCTTACTTCCATGTTCCCTATGTATGGTTTATGATGAATTATAAGGTCAAGGAAAACAAAAAAAGTCCCCATTATGTAATAAAGATAGAAGTAGACAGGACTATTCTATTTCAACAAGTCTGAGTATCAACTATCTGAAAGGCTCAGGAACAGAAGTGTTTCAAATTTCAGATTTTTTTCATATATATATATATTTTTTGGCCAGGTCTGGGTTTGAACCCACCACCTCCAGCATATGGGGCCAGTGCCCTATTCCACTGAGCCACAGACACTGCAATATTTTGGAATATTTGCATGATACTGATTGGTTCAGCATCCCTAACCCAAAAATGTGAGATCTGAAAGGCTCCAATTACCATTTCCTTCGTATATGATAGTGCTACTCAAAAAGTTTCAGATGTTGGGCTCGGCGCCTGTGGCTCAAGCTGCCAAGGCGCCAGCCACATACACATGTGCTGGTGGGTTCGAATACAGCCCAGGCCTGCCAAATAACAATGGCTGCAACAACAACAACAACAACAAAAAAAATAGCACGGCATTGTGGCAGGTGCCTGTAGTCCCAGCTACTTGGGAGGTGGAGGCAGGAGACTCACTTGAGCCCAGGAGTTGGAGATTGCTGTGAGCTGTGATGCCATGGCACTCTACCAAGGGTGACAGCTTGAGACTCTGTCTCAAAAAAAAAAAAAAAAGTTTCAGATGTTGGAGCGTTTTGGATTTTCGGATTAGAGATACTCAACCTGTATTCCAGAAACATTTATTAGAAGCTAGCCATGGGGTAGACATGTTCCTAGTCACCAAGAACTTAAAGATGGATAGAACGTGGTCCTTGACCTTGGGGGTCTGGCCGGCCCGTGATTATAAGCACAGTACAGCATGGATGCGTTAAGTGCTGAAGTAGAAACACGTTAAAAGGTGCGAGGGAGCCTAACATTTAACTCTGCTGAAGAAGACACTCAACAGGTGTGCTGGGAGAAGCCGGGAAGGAAGGGGAAGAGGACTTGAGGCAGAGGGAATGGTACAGACAGAGATGACAGGGAGCCGAGAGCTTCCTGTGCTGAAGGGACGCAAGAACTTCCAGGCTGACCTTCCAAATAGCTTTGTAAAATTACTCCCTCACACTGATGACCATCCTTATACACTCAGTAACTAAAGAAATTACAACTAAATTTTCTGGCACACTTCTATGTAGATAAAAGATGGAGTTGAAAGTTTTGGGAAAAGCTGATAAACTTTATACTACAATGAACCACTGATACTTCCCATATACCAAATGGAATTCAATTCATTTGGAACCCGTTCCTGTGTTCTTTAATAATTTTTTGTACCCATGACTCCGAAAGTGAATCTGGACATTTTGGGCCGTATGTCTTAATTTTTAAAAAAGAAGATATTACTATTTACATTGTTTCCGAGAAGAGAATCTGGGAAATAAAATTAATCATTTTATAATATTTCACCCGGAAGCTTTCATGCACGCACGAAGAACAAGATCTAAACAAAAAGACCTTATGAGAAGCAGATGGGGATTAAATGAACAATCACTCGGTACCCCCTTCTTCAGTAGGCATAAATATACCGCAATTAGTGAAAGAGGAGACCCTCTTCTCGAGGACCTATGTGACATATTCAACGTTACCACTTCTTGGGAGAAAATTAGAGTTCTTAAAATCATCGCTTTAAAATCACTGCCGTTTTAGTTTACCAGATAGTGGTCCTGTCACTGGCCTCGAAGAGTCGTTCCTTTCAAAACTGGCACAGCAGCAGCCCTGTGGATAATATAACTCTGTTTATTGAAGAGCACAACTGGCTCTTCATGAGACCCGTCTAAAGACGCATTCTTCAGTGGCGTGGCAGGAGACGCTGAACCAAGCACTCAAGAGATTTCATGATTTCTGGGTCTGATGAGATGTTGGATCTAGAATCAGCGGTCTGATTCTAGAGCCAATATTATTTTTGCCCTGAACTATATACAGATTCACAGTTGAAAGAAACTGGAATGAAGAGGCAACTGTGTCTGATGATTTTGGAACAATTATTATTCGCTCTGTAATTTACCCTTAAGAAACTTCTCTATAGGTTGCTGAATTCCCAAGAAGATGCTTACATAAGGGATTCCCTTAGAAGTCCTCTGAATTTGTTTCAAGCTATTCTTTTGATTGTTAAGAAGTGGTCTACTTGGCTTGCTCTTCCCCTCTGGTGTTTCTGGGGTAAAAAAGGACTGTGATTTCAACAGTCCGTGGAAGGACAAAGGTTCCCACAACAGAGTGAGCATCTGAAGATGAATGGACAGGGTCTTAAATGAGCCGGAGGCAAAAACCCCAGCCAATGCAGGTTCCTTTTTCAGACAATGCCTCAGGAGAGGAAAATGTAAAGGTGAAAACAAGTTTAAAAGATAAATACAGTTACCTGCTGAGTGTACCCCTTGTTCAAACAGAGGGAAAAATCTGAAACCAGATTTGTTTTCTTGGGACACAGCTGTCTTACGGCAAGCTCTGTGTTGGCATCAGAACGTCCTGGCATGATCAGAGCGGGGAACCCACAAACCCTACGAGATAAGCCACTTTCTTCCTACATGGAAGGCATTAAAACCTGCAATTCAGAATTTCAAAAGACAGTTTTTCAGGTGAGATATTTTCATTTCGAACAAAACCTTCCTTCTTCCCACCCTTCCTTTCTGTCTTTTCCCTTCTTCCTCCCTCTCTTCCTTTTATTTCCTTTCTTAGTTTTTCTATAGGTTAGGGGGAAGTGTCTCCAATTAATCGTACTTACTGTAAGTATACCTCATATGTACATGTGTCATAAAATGAAAAAGAACCATTTCCATTTTCTGGCAATTTTCAATGAGTAGAAGTCTTTGCTTTTTAGTTTACCTGTTATTCCCATTGCTTAGAGCAGTCGTACCCATCACTGCAGACAGGGAGCACTTTCTGACTGATGGACGGATTGCCCGTAGTAACTACAATGCTGACCCCAAACAGCAAATCCAGATTAACTGATTATTTCATCTCGGGGAACAGAGGACTCTTCAAAGCAGCGTAAGATTCATTTACTGAAATCTACTGTGTTCCCAGCAAGGTAAATCAGATGTTTGACACGAAAGCTGTATTCAACACAGACACTGCCCTGTCATAACGAAACAGGGAACCAGCACCCCGGGAGAGACAGGTTCCACTTTTAGCGTTATTTCAGGGAAAAGGCTTACTTGAAAGAAAAACATGACTTATTCAATGATCATATTTTAAAAAAATTCTACTGCTCTAATATTTTTCTTTTTATACATTTAATCAACTAAGATAAAATAGGTGAGACATCCGTGAAGGTTGGAGCCTGGTACTTTTTGCCTTGGTTTGCGTTCTTGAGGGTGACTCAAAAGAAACAGAAAGTTACTACCACTGTGAAGTGTCATTTATAATAAACGGGTTCAACTTCACACTGCCCAGACGCTAGGTGACCGAACTGGTAATGCCAGTGGGATGATGTAGTGTTTCCTGTACTGTTTTAACTTCTCAGTAAGCATGTGGACACTGCTGTGAAACAGGTAAAAAGTTCACAGCTGGAGGGGCGTCTAGGAGGTGCTCGGCACAGCTATAAGCTTACACAGGCAGCCCGCTGGAAACAGCGCTGGAGAAATAGAGGCGGGCGTAACACATGGTAATGATTTGACATTCACAGAACATGGATTTTAGGGGCTACGAGAAGGGGGACAGAGTTTCTCTCAAAGGCATTCTGGAATATGGAGTGGAACAAGGAAGAGAAATGGAGAATCCAGTGGACAGAGCTGGGAGCACTTTAAGAGCCCGGCTGCTCATTTGATTACACTTCTTAGTGAGGGTTCCAAGGAGGGGCAGGCGCCCCTCACCGCCACCAGCTCTTGTCATCTAAAGAGTGCTCATTCTTAAGTTCTGTCTCCATGGCCACATCAACTGGATGGGGTCACTCCCCTGTAAAAAACTTCACCTGAAGCTTTGCACCAAAGAGCATTTTTCTTTCTGGCCCTTCTTTTTTTTTTTTTTTTTTTGAGACGGAGCCTCAAGCTACCCCCCTGGGTAGAGTGCCAGGGCATCACAGCTCATAGCAACCTCCAACTCCTAGGCTCAAGCGAGTCTCCTGCCTCCGCCTCCCAAGTAGCTGGGACCACAGGCGCCTGCCACAATGCCCGGCCATTTTTTGGTTGCAGCCATCATTGTTGTTCGGCGGGCCTGGGCTGGGGATTTGAACCCGCCACCTTAGGTGTACGTGGCTGGCGCCTTAGCCGATTGAGCCACAGGCGCCGAGCCTATTTATTTATTATTATTATTTTTTTTGTAGATACAGAGTCTTACTTCATCACCCTCAGTAGAGTGCCGTGGCATCACACAGCTCACAGCAACCTCCAACTCCTGGGCTTAGGCAATTCTCTTGCCTCAGCCTCCCAAGTAGCCAGTACTACAGGCGCCAGCCACAATGCCCGGCTATTTTTTGTTGTTGTTCCAATTTGGCCAGGGCCCGGTTTGAGCCCACCACGCTTGGTATTTGGGGCCAGAGCCCTACCACTGAGCCACAGGCGCCACCCACTGCATGCTTTTAGTTGTCATATGTCCTTAATCTCCTCGGTTCTGTGATAGTCCTTCTTTCTGTCCATGTTTTTCATGGCTTTTTGAGTTCTGATCAGGTATCTTGTTGAACCGAATCCCTAAACTGGGTTTGTCTATTCATAGTTAGATAGAGGGCATGGATTTTCGAAAGAATACTACAGAGGTGACAGGACTTTCCCAGCATATATAAAGTACATATCATCTGTGGTTATGTTAACTATAAACCTCTAGTTAAGGTACTGTTTTCTAGAATTCTCCATCATAAAATCACTATTTTTCTCTAAGTAACAAATATTTGGGAAGAGACACTACAAGGTACAAGGCTATGTAATATTCTGTCTCTCCTTAAATTTTCACCCATTAATTTTAGCATTTACCAACTGACCTTGCCTGCACAGTTACTACTGGACTGTGGTGTTCTAATGGTGACTATTTCCCTCATTCTTTCTACATTTTATTAATTACAATTCTTTCTGCAATTACTAATCACAGGCATGAGCCACCACACAAGACCAGAAGTGACATCTTGATAGTAGTAGAGTTTTCAAATCGATTAGCCTGGTGTATCTTTCTATTCCTCCAAGTTTTCTTTGATTTCTTTTGTTTTGTAGTTTTCAGCACATAACTGTGCAATATTTTGTTACATTTGTACCTAGGTGTTTCTTCTCTTTCCTTTTGTTGGGGGTGCCATTATGGCTTTTTCTTTTTAATTTCAAATTTCTAATTGTTTGTTGCTGGGATATATTACTTTAAACCTAAGGTCTTGCTTGCTAAACTCACTGATAAGTCGATTACTCCCAGGAGTTCTTGTTGTAACTTCTTAATGCACTTCAACATAGAAAATTGTATCTTTTGTGGATAGAGATGGTTTAATTTCTCCCTTCCCAATATGTATGCATCTTATATATTTTTCTTGTCCAACCACTAGCTAGGACTTCTAGCACAAAGTTGAGTATGAGTGGTGAGAAAAAACATCATTGCCTAGCTCCTAATATTAGAAGCATTTCCCTTACGGTGTCAGCTGTGCCATTTTTGTACATACTCTTTATCAGATTAAGTTCCCTTCCAGTTCCACTCTGAGGAGAGGTTTTTTTCTTTTTTAATCATGAATAAATGCTAAATTCTGTTAACATGGTGAATTATATTGATTAATCTTCAAACGTAAACTCAGCCTTGCATTCCTAGGATGAAACCCACTTGCATCCAGATACATTATCCTTTTTATATATTGCTGATTTTACTAATATTTTAGTAAGGATTTTTATGTCTATAAGTTCATGGAGAATGAACTGTAGTTTTGTAGTTTTTTTCTTATAATGCCTTGTTCTAGTTTTGCATTAGGGTAATACAGATCTAAAACAGGAGTTGGGAAGTATTCTTTCCCTTTTTTCTGTAAGAGACTATAAAGAATTTGTATTATTTCTTTCTTAAAGTTTGGTAGAATTTGCTGGTAAAATCAGCAGGGTCTGGAGCTTTCTTCTATACAAGTTTTTTAACTAGGAATTCAATTTTTTGAATAGATAGTTACTATTCAGGTTAACTACTTCTTCTTTGGTGAGTTTAGCAATTTTTTGGTAGTATGTACTTTTCAAGGAATTTATCCATCTCATCTAAGCTATCCAATCTATTGAAATGCAGTTGTTTACAGTATTTTATTATCTTTGAGGGTTTTCTGGGTGATATAATCTTTTATTTAAACAGAGTTGTTTATAGTGTTTTATTATCTTTGAGGGTTTTCTGGGTGATATAATCTTCTACTGAAATGCAGCTGTTTATAGTGTTTTATTATCATTGAGGGTTTTTGGCTGATAGAATCTTTTACATTCTTGACACTGATAACTTGATCATCTTCTCTTTGGTTGGCTTGGATAGAAGTTTATCAATCTTATTAATCTTCAAAAATCCAGTTTGGGATTTTTCTTTTTCTGTTTTAAATTTTATTAATTTCTGCTCTTTACATTTTCCTCTTTTCTGCTTGCTCGGGTTAACTTCGCTCTTTTCTTAAGGTAAAAGTTTAGATTTCTGAATTGGGACCTTTCTTCTTTCCTACGATAGGTATTTATTACTATAAATCTCTCCTCTGCACTACTTTAGCTATTCTCCAAAATTTTTTCTTTTTAAATTATGTGTCATTCTGTTGTTCCTGGCTATAGTGCTGTGGTGTCATAGCTCACAGCAACTTCACACTCCTACCTCAGCCTCCTGAGTAGCTGGGATTACAGGCACCTGCCACAATGCCCAGCTAGTTATTTTAGGTAAGAGAGAGGGTCTTGCTCTTGCTCAAGTTGGTCTTGAACTACTGACAAGCCTTGGCTTCCCAGAGTACTAGGATTATAGGTGTGAGCTGCCACACCCAGCTGTATCCCCGAAATTATAATGATGCATTTTCATTCAGCTATTATGTATTTTTAAATTTCTTTCTTTCTTTCGAGACACAAGTCTTAGTCTGTTGCCCTGGGTAGAGTGCCATGGCATCATAGCTCACAGCAACCTCAAACTCTTGGGATCAAGTGATCTTCTTGCCTTAGCCTCCCAAGTAGCTGAGACTACAGGTACCTGCCACAAGGCCTGGCTATTTTCAGTAGAGATGAGGTCTTGCTCTTGCTCAGGCTGGTCGTGAACTCTTGAGTTCAAGCAATCTATCTGCCTCAGCCTCCCAGAGTGCCAGGATTATAGGAGTGAGCCATCATACCAGCTGTATTTTTACATTTCCCTTGAGATTTCCTCTTTGGCCCACTGGTTATTTAAAAGTTTGTTGTTAAATTTCTAAATATATGAAGATTTTCCTACTGTTTTTGTGTTACTGATTTCTAGTTTGATTTCACCATGGTCTGAGAATACATGTATGACTTCAATTCTTTGAAATTTGCTGAGGTTTGTTTTACAGCACAGGATATGGTCTATCTTGGTGAATATTACATGTGCACTTGAGAAAAATGTGTATTCTGCCCTTGTTGGGTGACAACGTTAGGTTAGGTTAGGTTAGTTGAATGTCAGATAATTAGGTACTGATTTTTCTGCCTGCTTTGTCTATCAATTACTGACAGAGGGATGTTAAAGTCCCCAATTAGAATTGGGGATTTTTTGGTTTCTAACAGTTTTTGTTTTATGTTATTTCAAAGGTCTTCTATTAGGTGCATATATATTAGTCATTTCTTAGAAGATGAACTATGTCATTTCCCTCTAAAGGGAAATATTATCCTTGAATAATATTCCCTGTTGTGAAATAAATATGTCTGTTTAGCCTTGTTTTGGTTATTACTTACACAGTATATTTTTCTCCATCATTTATCTGCATACCTATTTATCTTTATACTTAAAGTGGGTTGGGTTCCTTGTAGACAGTATATTCTTTGGTCTTTTAAAAAAGAAATCTGACAACCTTGTCTTGTTACTGATGTGTTCTAACCACATTCAATGTGATTACTTATATGGCTAGATTAAAATCTACCATCTTGCTGTTTTTTTACTTTTTTTCATCTGTAGTTTTTCTCTTTTCTATTTCTTGGATTATTGATAGTATTTTTTATAATTCCTTTTTATCTCCTTTGTTGACTTTATTACTTTTTCTGCGGTTACACTAGGGTTTATAACATACATCCTTAGTTGCCCAGCATTCATCTTCCAATAATACTATGTCATATATAAAATAAGGATCTGGCTCCCAGTGCTTCCCTCCTTCCCTTCCTTTGTTGTTATATATGTTATTTTTACACATACTATAGACACAAAATACAGGCAGCTATATTTTGGAGCAATTAAAAAGTGGAAAATAACCAGAAATTGGTTTTAACACCATTCTCCAATAAAAGAAGTCAAAGCTTCTTTCCCTCTAGGACTGAGGCAGGAATACATAAGATGTGCCTGGAACACACCGAGGTGCCAGAAAGATAAAAAACCACATACCTCACACACACCCCACAAAGATGAAGGTATGTCAAAGGACAGAGAAATCAAATGAATAGCCCTCAAAAGCTAAAGCTGGATATCAGCAACAGAAAAAAAGTTGCTACTCCACGGTACCCCAAAGTATTAAAATCAATACCCACGAGCCTATATTTATATAAGTCAGTGATTTGATAAATGATAGAGAACAGACAAATCTCCTTGTGCAGAAGAACTTACAATAATACATTTAAGTATTTTTTTCCTTAAAGAGTCTACATAGAGTCTACTCCCAACTCTTTTTTTTTTTTTTTTGAGACAGAGTTTCACTTTGTCGCCCTTAGTAGAGTGCCATGGTGTCATAGCTCACAGCAACCTCCAACTCCTGGGCTTAGGTGATTCTCTTGCCTCAGCCTCCCAAGTAGCTGGGACTATAGGCACCCGCCACAACAGCTGGCTATTTTTTGTTGCAGTTTGGCTGGGGCCGGGTTTGAACCTGCCACCCTCGGTATATGGGGCTAGTGCCCTACCCACTGAGCCACAGGTGCTGCCCTCCCAACTCTTTTTTTGTTTGTTTGTTTGCAGTTTGTGGCCAGGGATGGGTTTGAACCCACCACCTCTGGCATATGGGGCTGGGACCCTACTCCTTTGAGCGATGGGCACCACCCCCTCCCAACTCTTTAGATAAGGATTCCATATCACGATTTTTCTTCCAAAGACTATATTATGGAAAGAGGGGAAAACAGTAACTTTACAGAGAAGAAACCTGTAAAACACTATATCAACCAGGTGACCAAGTTAACGTCAGTAGTAGTCATGTTGATACAGGTTTGACAACCCAAATGCAAAAATTTGAAATTTGAAATGCTCATAATCTAAAATCTTTTGAACACCAATGCAAATACCCCCAAATCAAAAAAGTAAAAATTAAAATTAAAAAATTAAAAAAGATACATGACCAGAACCCCTCTACTCCTTAAAACTGACAAAGTTACGGAAGCGGAAAGTCTTAGTCACACACAGACAGGAGGAGTCTAAGGAGACAAGATTACTAAATGCAAAGTGGTATCCCAAAACAAAAAAGAGATGAGGTTAAAAACTGAGTAAATCTGAATAAAGTATGAATTTCAGTTAACAATCATCATCAACACTGGTTCATTAATTATAATAAATGTACCATATTTGTTTTTAATAACAGAAAAAACTGTGTGTGGGTGGGTACATAGGAACTTTCTGTACTACTTTTGCAATCTTTTTATAAATCTAAAACTGTTCTAAAATAAACTTTCATAAAATGTAGGGTAAATGGATTTTATCTTCATTACTCCACTTCCACTCTTCTTCATTTCCTTGTGCAGACCTAAGTTTTGGCTGCAATCATCTTCCTTCTGTTGAAGAGCTCCCTTTAAGCTCTTGTGGAGTAGGTCTGCTGGCAATAAATTCCCATGATATTGTTTGAGAAAGTCTTATTTCTCCTTCATTTCTTAAAGATTTTTGCTGGGTATAGAATTCTAAGTTGAAAAAAAATTTTTTTTAGTTTCAGCACATTAAAGTGTTACTCCATTATTTTCTTGCTTGTATAGTTTCTGAAGAGAAGTATGGTATTAATTCTTATCTCTGTTCTTCTGCATGTAACGTTTATCTTTTCTCTGGCCGTCTTTAAGATTTTTCTCTTTGTCTTTTGCTTTTAGCAATCTGAGTGTCAGAGTGTGTGTATGTGTGTTGGTGGTAGTATTTATCTTACTTGGGCATTGGTTACTATTTTTTGTAATTATTACTCCTGCTCCATCCTCTCCCTTCTCTCCTTTTGGAATTCCAATTACAAATATGTTATACCATTTGATAAAGGCCCATAGCTCTTAAATGCTTTGTTCTGTTTTTTCTTTTGTTTGTCTTGTTTTCACTCTTCTCTTTATATTTCAGTTTGGGTTATTCATACTAATTTACAGACCTATAGGCCTTTCCTCTGCTAGGCCTTTAGCACAGGGTTTGAGCCTTACTGTTGCTCTGGTTAACCTTAGTGTACCTACCCCAGGCTTCAAATCCCTCTGTCAGGTTTTCTCTCCACATGACTACTCCACTGTGTGCTATGCCTCAGAGGCTACAGCCTTCTCATGCTGCCATGCTCCTGGCATTGCTCCATACTCAGCATGTCTTCCTGGTCTTCCATCATGGATTGAGAGATTATTCCTTTTCCCTTTCCCCAGATAAGATGGGATTTCATCAGAACCCTAAGAGTGGCATGTTCATATTCATCTCCCCACGGATTAAGGCTTTTGTTCCATAGAAGAGAAAGGAGACAAAGATCCAGACAAACCTTCTTGCCCCTAACGCAGTGGCTATTCTTCCCCTCTCCTAGTTGTGTACCACAAGGGAGACTTTTTCAGGACATTTTCAATCTCTTCTGTGAGCATACAGTGGGGCTCATGGAGAAAAAGCCTACAAGAGAACATAGACTCACCCTGTGTTATCCTGTGGCCCTCACAAGTTTCACACAGTCCTGCCAGTGCACACTTGGCCTCCAGTAATTCACCAATTATGCTAGCTTATCACCTGTGTCTTATTCAGTGCTCAAATGTTGTCTCTCTCTGCAGTGTCTTTCTCTCCCTAGCTTCCAGGCCAGTAGGTTGCCCTGAAATTTCAGCACTACAGTGGGTAGAAGGAAAACTTGCTGAATGCCCAAGTTTTTTTATTATAAGGCTGGGAGTGACCGTTTCCAGTTTTCTGCATCTCTGAACAAAAAAAGCACTTCTCTGTTTTTGATGCAGAGTATAAGACTTAAAGAGATTTGGTCCAAATTCTGTTATGCAATATCTTAGACAAATAATAACTGTTAGCTCAGGTTCCTCATCTTTACCTTGCCACAATCACAGTCTAATTAAGAATCAAATGAGATAATGCATATATGATTATGTTTGGAATTTATCAAGGATTACACAATTGTGGAATTATTATCTAAGCCTGATAGCATCACTTTTACTTAGCAAGAAGTCAAATGGTGTTTTAAACAGCTGCACAGCACAAAGAACACTTGGTATGTATGTCATTTAATGGTAGTCAAACAGTTGCTAAACTAAGAATGATTTTAAAACTTGATTACATATTCCAATTATTTTCTACAAGAGGCTGAAAGAGATAAGGATCTTCTTCATAGACACAGACTAAGAATACAAAAGCAAATGAGGCTAGAATGCTAAAGGCATTGTCAAGGGGGGGGGGTCTGGAGGATATCTACAGTTTCTATGGAGTTAAACTGAAAAGTTGAGAAGGAACAAAGAAAGAAAATTATTTGGAGAGTGATTCACTCAAGTTTGTGTATATTTTTCCCTATTCTACACAATAGTTCTCGGTGGTAGATAGAATTTTCTAACAAATAATTTAGTGTTTCTCTTGCTGAAAAGCATGTATAATAGACTGAAAATATATAAAATACAGAGAATACTTAAGTCATGTTTATATATTTGAGAATGAGTCTTTAAGCAAAGATTCTAGCCTGGTAAAATTAAACACCATAACCTCTCAGCCTTAATTTTAAATAACTATTAAGCAGATTTATTTCCTATTATTCTATAATCTGATTTTTAAATTTAAAATAGACTAGTCTCCTCAAACGCTAATTTTCAACATAAATATTCCTTATGAAAAGGTGTGGATTCTATGGAGAGGTAGAAAATTCTAAAGTAAGATATTTAGTTATGTGTTTTAAAGAACGAAGTTGAAGAGAGGTGCAACTTACCAGTGGAGGCATCATGCCCTTACTTGAAGGGGGGATGACAACTCGGAAGATCTGGTTTTCGACTGTTCATTCCGAGATTACCACCACCTGGTGGAGGGGGAGACTTTGTAGGCATCACTTTGCCTAAACTATTTGTACCAGTAGTTCCAATCAAATTTGGAGAAGCTCTTGAGTTTACAAATCCATTTCCTGGAAAAAAGAAATATCATTCATTAACATGAAAAGAGCCATTCAGATACTTTGGCACAAATACAATGTAAGTTTTCCTCAGATCTAGCTGCAAATTAATTTATAACAAAACTCACTGTAAGTTGAGCCTCCCTTTTCTGAACTGCTTATAACCAGAAATATTTCCTATTTGGGATGTTTTAGATTTTAGAATATTTGCATCATATACTTACTGGGTGGGCTTCCCAAATGTGTCGTGTCAGTGCTCAAAAAGTTTAAGATTTTCTGGATTTGGGACACTCACTCTGTAGTAACTAACCTGTATCTTCTAATATTTTAAAAATAGGCAAAGAAAGCCAACCAAAGCCTGAAATGCATATAAAGCTTATGACCAATTCTACTTTTTCCCAGCATTACTGCTTGGACCTGCTGAGAGATACGTAAAACCCAACACAACATTTCTAACAGAGCATTTCATATTGAGGATCAAGGTAACAGAGGTATTAAAAGAAAACATCTGAAACCAGCCTACTCCTTCGTTTTTGTGACAGTAAAGGCGCAGTTACTACTAGGTTTTGAGTGCTACACTAGTTATTAGGCAACTCTTCAACCACAGCTTATTTAGCACTTAGATCTAATGTCTTATTTTCACCAAGTACTTCTTTTTTTTTTTTTTTTTTAAGGAGACAGA
>CAUYQV010134826.1:0-60536 GCA_963574575.1 Galagoides demidoff | reverse complement strand
CCCAGGGGGATAGCTTGAGGCTCCGTCTCATAAAAAAATATATATATATATCAGTGGATCTTGAAATGTTGCTCATCTGCATTCCATGGACATGCCCTCCCCTGGCATGAAAATGTAGAAACAAAATTAGAGCTGCTAATCATTTCAGACAAAAGATGGAGGAAATAAATATAGGAAAAATCACTTTTAAAGACTCCACAGTTTGGCCTGGCACCCGTAGCACAGTGGTTACAGTGCCAGCCATATACACTGGGGTGGGCGGGTTTGAACCCAGCCCAGGCCTGCTAAGCAACAATGACAACTGCAACAAAAACTAGCCAGGTTTTGTGGCAGGTGCCTGCAGTCCCAGGCAGGCACTTGGGAGGCTGATGTAAGAGAATCACTTAAGCCTAAGAGTTTGAGGTTGCTGTGAGCTGTGACTCCACAGAACTCTACCGAGGGTGACATAGTGAAACTCTGTCTCAAAAAAAATAAAAAAGAAAATAAAATAAAGACTCTATGATGTGCTGGAGTTTGATAACTTGTGTAGTTCAGAATAGGCATAAACTAAGTTCCCTGGACATATGAATTTTAAAAAAACATCCAGATGATGAGCAGTGGTGGTTGTTTGAGGGATATTGGTTCTTCTATGTGCAACTTCAATACTGAGTTTAAATTGTCAAACCTTTTTCATAGCTATTGAAGCAAGTAATGGGTAAGGCTGAGGAAAGGGAAGCTTGTTAGAATGTCTGCAAATACAACTGTAATAAGCTTCCCAGGCAAAACAACAACAACAAAAGAGGTTCTAAAGCAGGTCTAACGGGTGAAAGGAATACCAGACAGTAGAATAACTAAAGCAAAGTCTGGGTCAACTCACCAATAAGATCCAGTCAGTAGGATTATTTCAGTACTTTAATTGGCTGAGATGTAAGGAGTACATTTGGAGGGAGAGTTATATGGTATCTAATTTTCTGGGCTATGTTGTATAGTGGAGAAAGTTGAGTATCAATGCTCCAATTAAATAATTAACAAATTAGTGATAAAATGTGTGGATTTGAGCCAAGATTCCTAAGATATGGAATGGCCACGTGGCAGCACTATCTCCAGGCAATCCTGGTAGGCTGTTCTGGAGGCTGGAATGTGTTGGCAGAAAACCATAAGCAGAAGAATCATTAGGACAATAGCCTATCTAAACACCAGGGGGCGCCTGGTCCGCCAGGCCTGATTCTGAGAGGGAGGATCTTCCTACAGTATTCAAGGGATAGGGAAATCCCCTCTTAATATTTGCCCTTCTTATCATATAAGTCTATCTACACTTGGAACATTAAAAGAAGAATAAATTATATCTCTTACTTATTCACTCTTATCAAACCCCTCCAAAGTCCAAAGAACATACAGCACAATTATAGCATTTTGAATTTCAACTTTGCATATATTGAGCAACTAGTACACGCAACTTGTCCCAGGCACTGGGGATATAAAACTAACTGATAAAATATCTGCCCCCCCGGCTCAGCGCCTGTGGCTCAAGTGACTAAGGCACCAGCCACATACACCTAAGGTGGAGGGTTCGAATCCAGCCCGAGTCCGCCAAACAACAATGACGGCTGCAACCAAAAAAAAAAAAAAAAATAGCCAGGCGTTGTGGCGGGTGCCTGTAGTCCCCGCTACTTGGGAGGCTGAGGCAGGAGACTCGCTTGAGCCCAGGAGATGGAGGTTGCTATGAGCTGTGATGCCATGGCATTCTACCCAGGAGGACAGCTTAAGGCTCTGTCTCAAAAAAAAAAAAAAAAATCTGCCCCCAAGGAGTTTAAACTATAGGTTGAAACTACATTAAATAATTTAAAATGAGGATGGTGCCTGTGGCTCAGTGAGTAGGGTGCCAGCCCCAAATACCAAGGGAGGGTTCAAATCTAACCCTGGCTAAACTGCAGCAAAAAATAGCCGGGTGTTGTGGCAGATGCCTGTAGTCCCAGCTGCTCGGGAAGCAGAGGCAAGAGAATCACCTTAAGCCCAAGGGTTGGGGGTTGCTGTGAGCTGTGATGCCATGGCACTCTACTGAGGGCAAGAAAGTGAGACTCTGTCTCTAAACTAATAATAATAATAATTTTAAAGTGAAATATTAAGAAATAAGCACAAAGTGCCATGGGAACATCTAAACTAGACTTGGGAGTGACCATCAAAGTAGGTTATGATGGAGTAGAATCTTGAAGTAGGAAATAGCCTCCAAAGTAAGTAAGGAGAAAGGAGAAAAGACTCAGTAAACAGCATGTTCAAAATCACGGTATCAAGAGGGAAGGTGGTAGAAGCCTGAACAAACGAACCACTTCTACTGAAAACAACTAGGAAAACTGGGGGAGAGGGAGAGGCTGAATATAGAAACAGACACAGATATGGATATAGATGCAGATGGGATAGCTTCCAGCACAGTGAGTCTACCTGAGGGGCTGAGATACAGGAGAGAAGAGGACCTCACTGAAGCCAGCCCATCACCCTCACGTATGGGCTGGTGGAGTATTTGCTGATTTTCCAGCTTTTCAGGAGAAATGCTTAGAAACGGAGCAGAGGGCTGCTACTAAAACACAAAGAAGCCAGCAGAACTTTCGGCAATTTTATGGGGTTGAGTAGATAAAAATTGAAGGTCAAGCTTAGCAAAACAGTCAGGACTTTAAGGGACCAGTATCTCAGAAAAAAAGAAAAAAGAAGGGTGTGGAAAAGTAAACCTGGCTCTGCGCCCGTAGCTCAGGGGTTATGGCGCCAACCACAAGCACGGGGGCTGTTGGGTTCAAACCTGTCCTGGGCCTGCTAAACAACAATGACAACTGCAACCAAAAAAATATCCAGGCATTGTGGCAGGCACCTATAGTCCCAGTTACTTGAGAGGCTAAGGCAAGAGAATCACTTAAGCCCAAGAATTTGGGGTTGCCGTGAGCTGTGATGTAACAGCACTCTACTGAGGGCAGCATAGTGAGACTCTGTCTCAATAATAAAAGAAAAAAGAAAAGAAAAGTTAACCTAAACACTGCTGGTCTATAGCAGGCGCTCAGGCACACATACACACACACAGGTATTGGTAAAAACCTTTCAATAGGCCAAGAAACTAAGCAAAAAATAGCTAAAAACCTGGATAGTGCTTCTGACCATCTTAGAGTAACTCAAGATTTCTGAGAGGACCAACACTAACAAGAAGCTAGGGACAAAAGTAACCAAGGAAAATGGCCACAGAGCTATTCTAGAGGGAAAATGCTGGCACTAGTGCCTGATATGTTGACACTCAGGATAAAAGACCAGGTACCAGAAACACGCCACCGCTGTCCCCAGAAGAACAAGATGCCTCTGACACCTTGCTTCAGTAAGCCCCAAACTCCCTGCCCAAAGACCCTTAGCTCCCATTTCATGGGAGTGCATCTGGGATGTAGAAACTCGATCATCTCTGGATCCTTCGCTACAGGGAAATCTGAGAAATGTCATATACAGATCAACTCTAAAGTCTGAGGAATTATGGTTGCAGAAAAAAAGGCAAATATTTCTGACAACAAAATCGAAGGGTTGAAAGAATGGGACATTGGAAGAAGTGAAAGGGTGCTGATTACATCAACAGTGTCAGGAGGAGACTGGGGGGGCAGATCCTGTCACCCCTCTCCTCCAAGAGAGGGAAACACGAAGGTGCTTGCCAAACTGCAGAGCCCTGTCACCCTCCTGACTTCTTCTCCCTGATGCTCCACTCTGCCCCAGTCCCTTTGGCCGTCTTACTGACATTAATGACACAGATCCAAGAGGACGTATACATGTGTACAGAGAGACCTATTTCAAGGAACTGGCTCACATATGATGGAGGCTGTCAAGGCCAAACTCTATAAGGTAGGCTTGTACGCGGGGGGCCAAGGAAGAGCTGATGTTATGGGTCGGGTTCTGTGGCACTCTGCTGGCAGAATTCCTTCTTGCTGGGGATGGGGAGAGGGCAATGTTTTAGTTCTGTTCAGGTCTTCAACTGATTGGTTGAGATTCATCCACATGGCGCGGAGGGGCGGGGGATTCAATCTGCTTTACTCCAGGTCCACAGTTTCAAATGTGAATCTCATCCAAAAACACCTTCACAAACACATCCAGAATAATGTTTGACAAAATATCTGGACATTGTGACCCAGACACGGTGACATATAAAATCAACCATCACATTTGCCAGGCAAGACCTTTGCAGTGGGCTGCCTTCTCTGCCTGGAACATTCCTTTTCCAGCTAAATGCTCAAATTCTAACTTCTCAACAATGAAGCCTTTTCTGACTACACTCTTTGGAATAGGAAAGGTCTCCCAACTTCCAATGATGAGTCCTTTTAGCCTGTTTCAGTTTTTTTATTGAGCTTCTTAACTTCTCATCCTATAACTTCTATATAACATACTTACTTATTGTGCTTATTATTTAATTTTTGATTCAATCCCTTTTCTCCAATTTGAACTCAAACTCCACAAGGATAGACATCTTTGCCTGTGTGATTTACTGCTTAGAACAGTGCTTGGTACATGGAAGATGCTTGATAAACATTTATTGGATGAATGAAAATTAAAACAGTTTTTTAAATGGCTCTAAATTATTTATCAATTTTACCATGTCTTAAATTTTTAATGAATTTAGACATTATTAGTTCTCATTATAAAAATACTCATCTGAAGTTCAGTGATTTCTTGACCTCTGTTCATTTTTCTTCCACTAATTTCATAAAATTAAGTGATATAATTTACATCAAAAAAAATACATAATCTAGTTAACACCACCTTTTAATCAAGTGACCAAAGTTAAGAGAGCCAGGAGTAAGTCATTTTGACATCACATACCCTTGCTCTGATACAACAAGATACAGAGGTGGTATTCTTTGGCAAAACTTGAGACATTCTACAAAATATCTGACCAGCACATTTCAAAAGTATGAAGATCACGAAAACAAAGAAAGATTGAGAACGTGTCACAGATTCAAAGAGACGAAGGAGATCTGATGGTTAAATGCAATGTGGTATACTGGGCAGAAAAAGGACATTAGTAGAAAATCTGGGGAACCCCAAATAAAGTCAATAGTTTAATAAATATACTGCACCAAAAATTAATTGTTTTAGTTTTCATACATACACCATAGCAATGTAAGATGTCAATAGAGGAAGCTGGGTTAAGGGATATGCAGTAACTCTCTGTATCATTTTTATATATGTTCTATAAATCTAAAATTATGTTTTATAAAAAATTAATATGTAGACCATAGACCATGATAATATTCTTTTTTTTTCTTTTTTACCGTGTTGGGAGAGGGGGTCTTCCAATAGATACTGGAAAACCTGCTAGACAAATTCTAAAAGAGCTGTAATACTTCCATGATAATATTCTAATAAATTTTTTTTTTCTTTTGAGACAGAGCCTCAAGCTTTCCCCCTGGGTAGAATGCTGTGGCATCACAGCTCACAGCAACCTCCAAATCCTGGTCTCAAGCGAGTCTCCTGCCTCCGCCTTCCAAGTAGCTGGGACCACAGGCGCCCGCCACAACGCCCGGCTGTTTTTTGGTTGCAGCCGTTATTGTTGTTTTGGCCGGCCCAGGCTGGATTTGAACCTGCCACCTTAGGTGTATGTGGCTGGTGCCTTAGCCACTTGAGCCACAGGCACTGAGCCAATAAAATTTTTAACTATGTGTTCACCTATGCTTCAAAGCAGCCTCTATTTGTATATATGGATGAAGAGATGCTTTAAAAAATGGCCACCCAGTGTTAATGCTGGTTATTATTGCATAGTGGGATTTTAAATTGATTGCTTTTTCTTTGTAATTTTCTTTATCACTTCATATTTAGAATTTTTTCAGATCAACAATAATAAAAATAACTAGCATGTTCTGAGCACATATTGTAAGCTAGAGTCTCTGCAATTAGCATTTCACATATTATCTCACTTCCCACAATAACCCATGAGGTAGATGTAGGTTTTTTTATTATTAGAATTCCATTTCTTATCCAATAATAAATATGCAAAGTATATGTAAATATATGCAAGTAAAAATAAATATGTAATGTGTATATTATCAGTAGTAAAAGAATACTAGAATGTACACTATGAAAACAGGGGTCAGCTTCCTGCATAAGTATCTAATTTTTTATACTTCCCAGGGGTAACCACTTTAAACCCTTGTAGCTATTTCTATTAATATTTACCTATATATTTCTTTTGTTTGTTTATATAACTATTTCTTAATTTTCAGTTTTAGGTGTTATCTCCTGACTTTCTTCCGTGGCGGGTCTTTGAACCACTCTCTCTTTCACCTGCACACATAACTCTGTGTATGTTCTGCATTTACACACAGTGATCCATGAGTATTACCTTCCTGGTATAACCTGCTTTTTTTCCCTGGAGTTAATAACTGCCTCTTATTTATTGTTTTTTTTTTTTTTAACTTTTCTATGTCCCTAGCACCGATGTGTCCCTAAACTGTTTGCCAGGGTTATAAGCTACCTTCCAGTGTGTCCAGAAACACGAGGCACCTATCATTGACATCTCTGTCCTGGAGATGACCTGGGAATCTGTCTGTCTTCCTCCTCCTCCTCCTCCAGTCTGGACTGGTTCCCCTCTAGGTCTGTCAAAGGGCAGTCATCTCATGCATCTCATGATCCTCCTGCAACATTATCCAGGGGAGACAGTATTTTTTTTTTTTTTGAGACAGAGTCTCTATTGCCCTCAGTAGAGTGCTGTGGCATCATAGCTCACAGCAACCTCAAACTCTTGGGCTCAAGGGATTCTCTTGCCTCAGCCTCCCAAGTAGCTGGGACTGCAGGTGCCCACCACAATGCCCGGCTATTTTTAGAGATGGGGTCTCACTCTGGCTCAGGCTGGTCTTGAGCTCCTGAGCTCAGCCAGTCCACCCTCCTCGGCCTCCCAGAGTACTGGGATTATAGGTGTGAGCCCCAGTGCCCAGCCTAGCATTTCCTTCTTTCTTGTGATGGACCTTTTGGAAGTTCCCTCAGGAGGTTTTTATTTTTGAGACATGGTCTCACTCTGTCAACCCAGGCCAGAGTGCAGTGGCCTGATCATAGCTGACTACAGCATCAAACTCCAGGACTCAGACTATAGGCACATGCCACCACACTCTGCTAATTTTTCTTATTTTTTGTAGAGATATGGTCTTGCCATGTTTCCCAGGCTGGTCCTGAACTCCTGACCTTTGTGATTCTCTTGGTACAACCTCCCAAAGTGCTGGAATTATAGGTGTGAGCCATTACACTTGGCCTGAAGCTTTGTTGTTTTTTGTTTTGAGGGAGAGTCTCACTTTTTTGCCTCAGTAGAGTGATATGGCATCTAGCTCACAGCAACCTCAAACTCTTGGGCTCAAGAGATCCTCTTGCCTCAGCCTCCTGAGTAGCTGGGACTGGCCATAATCTTTTTTTTTTTTGAGACAGAGCCTCAAGCTGTCACCCTGGGTAGAGTGCTATGGCATCACAGCTCACAGCAACCTCCAACTCCTGGGCTCAAGCGAGTCTCCTGCCTCAGCCTCCCAAGTAGCTGGGACCACAGGCGCCCACCACAACCTCTGGCTATTTTTTTGGTTGCAGCCATCATTGTTGTTTGGCGGGCTGGGCTGGATTCGAATCCTCCACCTTAGGTGTATGTGGCTGGTGCCTTAGCTACTTGAGCCACAGGCGCCAAGCCGGCCATAATCTTTTTAAGAAAAAAAACATGAGAGGTAAAAGTGTTGAGACCTTCCTTGCCCAAAATGTTTTCATTACAACTTCAGATTTTCTTTTTCTTTTTTTTTTTTTTTTCTGAGACAGAGCCTCAAGCTGTCCCCCTGGGTAAATGCAGTGGCATCACAGCTCACAGCAATCTCCAACTCCTGGGCTCAAGTGAGTCTCCTGCCTCTGCCTCCCAAGTAGCTGGGACCACAGGCGCCCGCCATAACGCCTGGCCATTTTTTGGTTGCAGCCATCATTGTTGTTTGGCGGGCCTGGGCTGGGGATTCGAACCTGCCACCTTAGGTGTATGTGGCTGGCGCCTTAGCTGATTAAGCCACAGGCACCGAGCCCTATGGAAGTTTTTTACAAGGTAAGTAAAAGGATTCTTCTGAAGTTCTTCCCAAACTGCTCCTAGTCCTTAAGTAATATAAAAAGCAACCCTGATGGAAAGTGTCACCCAGGATAGCACGGGTTGGAAATGACAACAGGAGAACTTGGTTTAGGTGAGAGTTTCCAGGCATGGGCCTGAACCACGAGCTGGCCCAGGCTTTCCTAATTGTGTCCCCTGCACAGTGGGGAGTGAATAGAAGAACTCTGGGCCACCATCCCGGCTACCATCACCAAGTCACACTGGCTAGGAAGGATTCTGGAAGAAGGGCAGGCACTACTTACAAGTCCACCTAGAGATGCCTGGAGAGAAAGAATGTAGTCCTAGTCATGTGCCATTTGAAAAAATAAAAGATGTCACCCAAGCTTTTCAAGCAGGGTGCGCATGACCTTTGTGATAACAGCCAGTGGGGAAGTAGCACATTTGCTCCATCTCAGAAGTGTCAATGAGGATGGGTGGCAGGTCTTTGGCAACCATCTGGATGTGGCCCCTAAAATTCTTGGACACTTGTCCCACCTAGAAGTGGAGGTCTATGTCCTTCTCAGTGGGTGATCTGTGATTGCTTTGATCAAAGTCACACTATGTGACTTCCAAGCCTAGGACAAAGAAGGCCATACAGCACCTATCTGGTTCTCCAGATTTCTTCTTGGAATCCAGCCACCATGACCTGGGCAGCCCGAGGTTTGCAGATAACATGCAAATCCACAGTGGATGGTCTTAGCTGAGCCCAGCTGCCAACCCCCCGCCCAGGAGTCAGACATTCATGTGCAGACACCATCTGAGATGTGGGCTTTCTAGCCTAGGCTCAAGAGACTCCCAACACCACAGAGCAGAGGAGAGTTGTCCTCACTGTGCCCTTTCTGAATTCCTGACCCAGACTCCATGGACAAGATAAATGACTGTTGCTTTATGCCCTGAAGTCAGGTGTGGTTTGTGACATGGCAATAGATGGCCACAGTGTTGTACATCAATGACTTTCCACACAGCCCGAGTGCTTCCTAAGAGGCCAGCCATTCCCTGATGTCCTAGAAGGGTCTGTCACACAGTGCGGGACGCTGCCTAATCCATGCAGATACGTTTGTGTTGACATTAAGCTTCTACAACATTTTCACTGGCAGGAAATAGATTCAAAGCAGGGACATCCTAACCAGGTGCCCCCAGTGTCTCTGAAGCTACAGCTCCATGATGGCAGGTTTGCGTTTTTATCCTTAAAATTCACTTGGATTCTGTATTCTATGGATATACATCCATGTTAATTTTGTCATAAAAGTGTTTAAAATTAGTTGCCAATTAAATTACTTAACTTCCCACCCCCATCTGCCACCCCACACTCTCAATCTTTAAGTAAAACTGATTCTCTGGGAAGAGGCAGCCTGTTGCCTGTGCTTTGCAGCCACCGCCACACTATAGCATACCCCTGTTGAGAAGTTTGGGGTCACACACGTACCGGCATCGTGGCTGCCTGGCTGAGCCCGGGCACGGGTAACTCTTGGGGCAGGGTGGCCGATCTTGGCAGAGCCGGGGTGCTGGCCTCAGCCATCAGCTTGGTTGGAGTGGCTGTAAGAAAGGAACGAATTACCTTCCTGACTTAAACTTACCAGCTCTCTCATCCAAAGAAGGGGATGATGACAGTGACGTGCACGACACAGAGCTTCATGGAAATCTCTGGTGAGGGAAGGCCACCATGGGTGGAGGCGGTTTATCTGAGCCACAAAATCCCAGCATGGGCGCAGGGAGAAGACGCCATGAGCAATCCCCAGCCTTCATCTCCACCACGTGGTTCACCACTTGGTCCAACCATCTGCCTGATCAAACACCTTTCCAGAGTTACTGCAAGTAGCCAAGTTATCTGTGTGCCACCTGCTTTATGTCTTGGCTCGGTGCTACGCCAGAGTGTAAGGAGGTGACTGGCAGGTGGAAAGTTAGCAGAAGAGGAAATGAGGGGTGAGAACCGCCTGCAGAGGCGTGGACTGCCCTGAATCGACTCAGGCCTGGGACCCTGCGGGGGATAGCGCCTGTACGCCCTGGTCTGGTGGGGTTCCCTAACCCACTCCCCACCAGCAGAATCACACTCACAGGTGGGTTCTGACAGGGCTGTGTGTGAGGATTTGTGGGAACTTCTTGAGGATGCCGAAGGCGAATGGCTGGCGTTGAGGCCGGAGGTGCCCACATCAAGTGCGTTAAAGTGCTGCTGAGGTTCCAGGCTTGAGCCCTTTTCCTGAAACACACACAGAAGCCCCTGTTTCAGCATCGAGATGATGTGAATAAATGGTGTGATTTGGGTTCTAAATACGTAGAAAAATTTGGAAGCTGTTGAGACAAATACCATGGCTACTTGGGGACGATTCCAAGTACACTTGGGTGGAGCATACACACATGTATGCCAGCTGGAAGTCACTGAGAGTCCTGCAGCCCATCAGCAGTATCTATGACCCTTCCTCACCTTTTATATCGATGCTTTTGATTTTTAATAATGACTTTGCCTTTTCCTCTTTCCTTAACTTTGTCACTTACTACCCAGCATCTTGTTTTCCAAGAGGAGGGGATGAGTCATGTTCTAATAATAAGGCTGCTATCAGCACTGGACCAGAAGCATGTACAGTGGAGCAGATGCCTCTGGGCCTTTCTGGAAGACTTGGTGCCTCTGAAATGGAGAACCGGCAAAGGGCCCGTGGTCTCCTGTCTTTCAGCCTCTGGCTCTTACCTGGTCCTGCCTCCCAGGAGGTCTCTTTCTCAAATACAGCAAGAATGAGAAACCAGCTGCGACAGTTAGACCACCAAGAAACCATCTTTTCACCTTTTGTGGCTTAGAGGTGACAGGATAATTTTTGAGCTAAAGAAGAAACGTGGTGGGTGCTATGCTGAGCTATGCTCCTACCTAGACTTAGAAGGGTGGACATTGCCACTATCCTCCGGGCTGTACTGACAGGCTGGTCTATGTCCCACCATCCTGGATATGAAATCCAGTGCGTGTGACTCTACATGGCTGTTCTGTCTTTTAAGTCAGGGCTCCAGCGAGGGTGGATGCCACGTGAATGCAGGTAGGGCTGACACATGACCTACAGGCTTCTGGGCAGCACAGAATGACCAGATGTGCCTGGATGTGCAGAAGCAGATCAGCCATGTATATTCCTGGTCAGCAGAGAAACAAGCCTGGGAAGTGAGAATAAGCACTAAGGAACTTTCATAGCAATCTGACATCTCCAGAGTCTGTATTTTACAAATACGGTCAGTGACAGATTGGAAACTAAAAAGGCACACTGGTGTGCCACCACAAAGCTGGAGCAGCGGCGTCTTAGCGCTTTGACTATAAAGGGCTGCTTAACCCGGTGCCCGAGCTTGTGTTTGTGTGTTCATACACATGCGTGTTTTTATGAGAAGATGTTCCACAGGGCTCCAGGGTTCCCCAAGGATCAGAAGCCTCCGTGATGCATTTCTGATGGATGATACACGTTATACCCATTCTTCAGCCGTGATGTATGGCGTGTCTAACACCTGCCTAGTAACAGCTTAATTCTGCTCTCTGACATGATACATGATGCATTAGGTGACAGAGCGGGGTAATAAACACTTCCATAAACAATGACAGCTGTGCCCTATCTGAGTGCTGGTGATGAATCACCACATAACGTACTACCATGTTGCACGTTGCGGGGGGAGGGGCATGCAAAGACACCACGGCTCTCTGATTTCTCCTTCCTCCTAGTGTGTCCTCGGGGTGAGAGACACTGATCCATTGCTGCTGTGCCAGACTATGCCCCAAGACTCTAGATTCTAGGTCACTGGACACCCTGGAATTTGAACTTCATCGATCCTAAGAGGCAGCCCCCCACAGTTGAACACATCTGACACGGGGATGTGTCTTTCCACTGGTGGAAAGGAACCCTTATTTCACAGATCTATCTGCAGCATCTTCTCTTTCTTAGTAGGAGATAAAATCACGGAGGAGCTTCCAGCCAGGCAACGGCTTCTTAGCTTTGATGAAGTAAAAGGCTTCTTTCCTCCCCACATCTGTGTCTGCTTTAAGAGTGACCTTTGAGGAACAGGGCTCTGGCCTACTTGCAGATGGCCTCCAACACGATGCTCTTGCTTGTGTTGTCTGACAAACCGGGAGAAGCCAGGGCAGGTGGAGGGGCCAGAGAGCTCAGGGTGGGAGCAGAAGGAGGTAACAGGCTTTGAGGGGGGAAATGCCTTTTCATAATCGGGCTCCCTCACACAGAGCTGGCTCCAATGTAGTTGGTAACCATGACCCTGGTACAGAAATAGAAAGTGCACCTTAGTGGCCAGTCGCAGGGCATGCGAGGGGCAGTCTGCCCAGAGGGTGCTCGAGTCTCGAGGGCAGTGCCATGCACTGTGCACTGAGGCTATTTGAGGGGGATTATTCTGTGCCTCTTTGTCTGTGGGGGAAACGCACAGCAGACTTACTACAGCTGTCCTCATAAGGTTGGAAAGCTGCCAAACCGTGCTTTGCATCCAGAGCCCTTGGGTGCTCCTGGCTGCATAGCTAACTCCTCTGTGTGCCTCATCTGAAGAACCAGGACAATGAGAGTGCCCACCTCCCAGGAATGTTACCAAGGGCCAAATAAGCAGATGCCCCAGAAACACTCTGAACACGTCCGGAGCAGAATGAGAGCTGGGTCCATAGAAGCTGCTTTGTTTCTCTCAATGCTATTTTCATTAACAACTCGTGGAAGGTTCTACCCAGCTAGTCTGTGCCTTTACGCATCTGGTGGGGGTGGGAGAGACTCATACCTTTAGTGCTGAGGAGTGGATGGCCTCCGACGGTGGGTCTTCCAAAGCCAGCTCCTGCCTCCTCTCTACCCGGACGTCCGCATAACTGCTCAGAGAATGAAGAGACCACAGTGGAGGAGGGACATTCCAGGTGACAATACCAGAATAGGCTTTGAGAGACATCGAGTTTCTCTGCATAACACCCACACCCAGAACAGTCAAGACGAAGGCGCCTGGTCTCTTACTTGTCTGAATGAGTTTCGTTCCCCCGCCTAAATTCCTTCGGAGTGATTTCTAATATTACATTCGACATATTTTTATTTCCAGGATGTTTTTATTCCCCTCTCCTTCCCTATTCTTTTTACTCCTCTGAAATCTCCAATTGTAATTGTCTTTTAAAAACACATTTTCATCTCTGGGCTAAGCTTCAGCCTTTAAATAATTAGAAGGCTTTCTTAAAACCTGTTCAGTCTGGACTGGGCATATGGAAGAGTGACACAAAACTCTGTTGTAATTACATTTCTCAGAAAGTTTCCTCTCAAACAAACCCAGAACTAGACAGGCCCAGCCCACTGATGGGCTTTTGTGGACCCACTTTTTCAACAGCACGGGTAAAATGACTCAATGCAGGAACCCCATACGCCTGAGCCCCCTGTGTACAGGGACAGGCCAGGGGAGGGCTCAGGTGGGACATAGCTCTTGGGCCTCCACAAGGCTTATCACCTAATTTATTGACTCTGTTTCCTCCCGCCCTTCTCCAAGAGTTTCTTTCTAAGATTTGGGAAATGGGAGATGGAGAGGAACAGCCAGGGGAGGGCAGAGCTTGAGGAATGAGGTATAGACAATGCCCAGGTTTCCCTGGGGCAAATGGCCCTCTGGCAGAGGTTGGGCAGGTGGCAGTGAGGAAAGTGAGAAGGGGACACTTGATCTCAGCTCTGGAGGATGCATAATCATTAATTAGGCGAGTAGAGGTGGAATATGGATGAAAGAACATGGCCATGGAGTCAGGGACTCCTGGCTGTGTCAAGTCCTTCAGGGCAACGTCAAGTGCGGTAAGATGGGACAAGGGCTGCTGGCCGAGGAAACCAGTGTTTCTCCTCCCTCCCGAACACTAAAGAAGCGTGACTGACTTGAAGACTCTGAGTATATATGGGGTGGGGGGGCAGGGTCTGTCTACGTCGGTCTGCTGTGAGTACACAGCAGTGCCCTGGACAACGAGGCTCCAGCCAACTGTGTGCTTCCCACGTGGTGGCGGTCCCAGCAGATCACAGCACTGTATTTTGCTGTACCTTTCTGTGTTCCTAGTTATGTACTGAGTACAGGGACATGGTGTGTAGGCTCTCAGCCCACTAACAACAGCCTATACCGTGTACAGCAGGTATGTGGCAATCACACACATAGGGAGTGTAAGTACACACTGTGACGTATGCACGGTGATAAAATCAAGTGTCACCTGATTATAAACATGAAATGCAGTCCCTCTCACCTTTCTTTCTTTGTTCCTCTCAAATGATCTTTTCTAAACCAGCTTAAAACTGATTCATGTTCTTAAAATTTCTGGTTGCGGGAGGGACAATGATTTTTCTCCTCTATCTTGGGGGGCTGCAGCCCTGCACAGGCTGGGTGTGTGCTGTGTTGCCTCCCCCTTTGAGATCCTGCTCACTTGCCCTGGGCTGAGGCTCCCTGAGGCCACCAGGGGAGACCTGGGCTCACTGGTAGCCCAGTTGTTTTCCCGACACAGCTGAGTTGCTAGCAGAGGTTTCTTAAGCATTAAAAATCAGGGGAGTTGGCTTGGCACCTATAGCAGAGTTAGCACCAGCCATGTACACTGAGGCTGGTGGGTTCAAACCCAGCCCAGGCCAGCTAAACAACAATGACAACTGCAACAAAAAATAGTCAGGTGTTGTGGTGGGCACCTATAGTCCCAACTACTTGGGAGGCTGAGGCAAGAGAATTGCTTAAGCCTAGGAGTTTGAGGTTGCTATGAGCTATGACACCATGGCATTCTACTAAGGGTAACATAGTGAGACTGTATTGTAAAAAAAAAAAAAGGGTGGTAGCTGTACCTGTGGCTCAGTGAGTAGGGCACTGGCCCCATATCGGGAGGGTGGAAGGTTCGAACTTGGCCCCAGCCAAACTGCAACAACAACAACAAAAAATCCAGGGGAGCATCTCGGTGCCCATAGCTCAAGGGTTAGGATGCTGGCCACGTACACTGAGGCTGGCAGATATGAACCTGGCCCAGGCCTGCTAAACAATGACAACTGCAGCAACAACAACAAAAAAAATATAGCCAGGCATTCTGGTGGGTGCTTGTAGTTCCAGCTACTTGGGAGACTGAGGCAAAAGAACTGCTTAAGCCCAAGAGTTTGAGGTTGCTATGAGCTGTGATACCACAGCACTCTTCCTAGGGCGACATAGTGAGACTCTTTGTGTCAAAAAAAAAAAAAAAATTCAAGGGAGTGTGTGTTTGAGTTATTTAGAAGCAAAATTTACATTTTCTTCTCAAAGCAGCAACAAGGGATGGCTGGGGGATGGACGGAGAGGAGGGAAACATGGAAGTAGGTCAGTGCGGCGGTAACTTACTAAGCAGGATCCTGGCAGCCCGAGAGAGTCCAAGGGGCTTTCAAGGGGCCTGACCCAAAGCCTGAGGGGAGTCTCAGCCCTGGAGAACAGGGCCTGCAGGTGCCTGGGAGGGGCTGAGCTCTGGGTTTACTCTGTTCACTGCAGGGGACAGTCCTGGCTTGAGCCTCAGAAACCAGGCCCACCTGAGGCAGCTGCTGCTCTGCCTCGCCAGCAGGGCCTCGGCACCCCAGACCCACCACCCACACCTACCTGACCACTGAGTGCGTGCACACGATGAACTCGGGCTTGGAGTTCCACTGGTGGTAGGTGATGTAGTAGTGAGTCTGCAGCCAGATCCACTGCTGGCCTTTGGTCAGGAACCGGTAGCAGCACGACTTTCCTTTGCCAAACTGCATCACTGTTGGTAGAAAATAGATTCTGCATCTAACAAACATTAATATGAAAATGGCCTTTTTTTCTAACTCGCGCTTTCAAGAGGACAGTACTAACAAGGCTTATTTCCCTGGTTGCACTTTGTTTTAAGTGACTGTCAGGACAATGGTAAACTATAATGGATTCTTAAGTGACAGAGAGTCATCTACATATATTCCCCAAAGCTTTAGTTGCGTGAAGAGATTTTCACAGGAGGGTAGATATGGAGGTTTAGTTAAAAAGAGGCCCAGGTTTTCTTGGCTGTCCTTAGGGCTGCAGGTGCTGAGCCCAGGACAGTATGCTGGGAGAACTGGACCCGAAAGCTACCTGACAGCTGGCAACCTCTGGACAGATTCTGCAATTCATATTCAGTCTACACAAACAAAAAGCCTAGCACAGATGCCCCTCTTTCCAGACCTCCCCGGTCCCAGAGCTGCCTAGAGCCTCCTCAAGTTACGTCTGGTGGAGATTTCTTGGGGGTAACTACAACAAAATGGAAGCTGATGGTGGTGTGGTAGCCTTTGCAGGGCAGAAAGACAGACTATACATCTGAGGAAGAAGAACGATTTGGGAATTTAACACCTGTTTAGGCAGTTAAGAGAAATCTAACTAGGAAACTCAAGCTTTGGAGAATGCAGAGGGGAGAAGCCCAGAAGAGGGAGGATGTGGGCTCCAGAGAGCAAGAACATCTTGCCCAAGCTTTTAAATGCTGAATCTTAATTCTTCTGTGCAAGTGGCTTTTCTCTGTTAGAAGAGTCAGAAGCAACCCAAGATTTAAAGCGGCTGTGCCTCTCAAACTTTAATGTGCTCACAGATCACTTGGCAATGTTGTTAAAATGGATATTGGGATTCAGCAGACCTGATTCTACTATGGGGGTGCAGGGAATCTGAGATCCCACAAGCCCAGCAAACTCCTCATGGTACCTATGCAGCTGGTCCTAGGACAATACTTTGAGGAACAAGGTGTACAAGTTTTAAAAATGGATCTGAAATTCCAGCAGCTGATACAAGAGGAACTCAAGCCTCTTCTTCCTTCAACAGGAAGAGAATGGAAGAGAAAGTTCTAATGGGTAGCACAGATAAGGCATCTATTAAAATACAATGCCAGTGGTCAATTCATGCATCAAGATCTATATGTCAAAAAAAAATAGATCTATATGTTAGTGTTATTAATACTCCACATGTTCCTGTTCAAAGGTAAAAGTCAGCCCTGGACATATGGCATTCGGGCCAGGTGCGGTGGTGCACCCTGTAATCTTAGCACTCTGAGAGACTGAGGCGGGTGGATTGCCTGAGCTCACGAGTTCAAGACTTGACTGAGCAAGAGCAAGACCCTATCTCTGAAAAAAAAAAGCCGGGAGTTGTGGTGAGTCCTTGTAGTTCCAGCTTCTTGGAAGGCTGAGGAAAGAAAATTAATCACTTGAACCCAAAAGTTTGAGGTTGCTGTGAGCTATTTCACCACGGCACTCTACTAAGGGAGACAAAGTGAAACTCTGTCTCAAAAAAAAAAGAAAAAGAAAAAGAAAGAAAGAATAGAAAATACGGCTTTCAGGGGTTAATTCTTGGCTGTCTTGCTGAGTGGGAACCTGGACAAATGTGTAATTCTCATTCCCCTGAATCATAACCTCTATGTGCTGGCCAGCGTGTTCCCCTCTTCTGTGGCAGAGCTCCTTTCTTGATCCCCCATCAGTTGTTTGAGGGGCCTCCCCAATGTCCTGTGCACACACCCTCATTGCGCCGAGATACCCTACCAAGTCACCTATTTCTGGCTTTCCCAAAAGACCTTGCCCTGGAGGACAGCAAGAAGATGATGGTCATCTTTACTTGCCAGGCCCAGCTCAGAATCTGACCTATCCCTGGTGACTGAACAATTACGTGAATTTAGCATTTTGTCTTTAAAATGTACTGCATAACTTAAAAAAAAATTCCTGGCATCATCTTAGTTTCTTAATTAAGATTAAATAGTGTGCCCATCTGGATGATACCTGGAAGGTGCTGGGGTTGGGGCACGATTTTAGGTTGAACCACCTGATGTGGGGGTCCATACAGACAAGGGCTGCCACGATGACCCCAGATCACTTCAGAGAAAACCAAGTTCCCCGCTGCAAAGAGAAATGAGGCTACAGAGCCCAGAGCCCTGCTGTCTAGCCCCCCACGGAGCAAGTGCAAGGTCCTCACACCAGACCTTGGCAAGCGGTACTCACAGTGCTGGTGGCACCTGGCCAGGAGCTCCAGGTCATCGATGTGGTAGTAATCATAGCCTGAGGTCCCCAGCACTTCAAAAGGCAGGTATCCTATGATTGGAGGGGCTCTGCATAAGGAGCAGGGGAATTTGTCAGCGAAAAGGACACACCTTTCATTGGCATCTATTAAATGGGCAGGGTACAGTTTGTGTATTTAATAATCAACATGGAGGCCTCACATTTCAACAATGAAGGAAGGAAAATAATTCTGTAGTGGTCAATCAGGGAGGCTGTGTTTCTCAAATAGCTCTTTTTTTTTTTTTTTGCCATCAAGACACTGCCTTCTCTTGGCATAACCAAACCCAAATAATAATAAACTTTATCATTACTGAATAATTAAGAAAACCTATAAACTGAGCATGGTGGCTCATGCCTGTAATCCTAGCTCTCTGGGAGGGCACGGTGGGACAACTGCTTGAGCTCAGGTGTCCGAGACCAGCCTGAGCAAGAGTGAGGACCCCCCCCACCCCCGTCTCTACTAAAAATAGAAAAATTAGCCAGGCATGGTGGGTACACACCCTGTATTTCCAGCTACTGGGGAGCACTGCTTGAGCTCAGGAATTTGAGGCTGCAGAAAGCTGTAATGATGCTACTGTACTCCAGCTCAGGTGACATAGTGAGAGTCCATCTCAAACCCCCACCCCCCCCAAAAAAAAATCCCACCAAGGTATAATACAAATTAAAGGGCAGGGGGAGGAGATCTGTAGTTCTTAAACTGTGAATTATGTTACAAAAGAAAAAAGAACAAAGATTGGACGAAAGGATGAGGGGTGTTGAAAGAAAAAAGATGAGAGGTTTCTGGGACATCTGGTCCTGCCTTACTGGGGACTGGGCGGGGCCCCAAGTAGGTAGTATCCCAAAGATGCCTCCAGGCTAAGGCATCTGACCCCCACATTGAACATATTCACAAATGGGGCAAATATAGTCAAAAGGACACCGCCTCCTCCTTGACTGGGGATGACTTTCCTGATGCCAGAGAATCCTTCTCCTTCAATAGACCAGGCCTGACTTTTCTCTCCCAAAGAGAGCCTGGCTCCTACACACAACACTTGAGAAGGACCCAACCCAAATATATTTTTCTTTTCACAAACCTGTGATCCAGAAATAAAAATTTCCATTCCAAGCTATGCCTTGAAGTGAATTCCTCTAAAGGTTCGTCAACTATGCACATTTCCTGTATTAGAAGGGGGGGAAGAAAAAAACGTTGCTTGGGGTGCCAGATGCTCGCCCTGGGTTTGTTCAGAAGGAACGCCTGGTGGGTAACAGAAGTTAAAATTGTTTTAACTTCTCCAAGATGCCAAGTCTCCAAGGCGTGTTGGCCTGAAACTCATCATCTGTAGCTAATTTCGGTATTAGCTGATACTAAATTTATTTCACAAGCTGGGGAAAAATACCTAGGAGCCAAAATGTCACACCAGCCCTTCCCATTATAGAGAAGTGTGGTAAACATGTGGAGAATGGCTTTTCATCTGAATCTGAGCTACTCATTTCCCTCAACATTCACGCTGTCGATGTTAAAGCCATCACAGACGTGAGAATACAGACAACCAGTTCTCACCCATGCCTGCCCTGAGTGGCATTCACGTTGGCGTGAAAGGTAGGAAAATTTACAGAGTCATCAAACAGCATCTCTGTCGGCTGAACAGCAACTGATGCTGCTGTCAAACAAAATAACTCGCAGGAAACTGGGCAGGGGGAAGGGCGCGTGCGCAGACACAGGCACCAGACATGTTAGAGTTTCAAAGCCAGTGACAACTGCATTTCAGTTTTATCTTCTCTCATAAAAGCAATTAATTATATGTCACAAATTGTGAATCCTAATAGCTCCACGCAATGAACTATCTCTTATTAAAGTTACTTGCCTTTAAGAACTGTGGTGTTGCCAGACGCACGGTGGCGATGAAGCAGACTTCCTTTCCTAGGGACACCCGGCAAGGTCTTGAAAGGGTGTTGTCAAAGCCGTTACAGGAGGGGCTAGGCACTGAGGGGGTGGGGAGAAGAGGGCACACAGGTTAGGCCTGTCTGGTGACAGTAGCCAACCCCTATCTGGAACTTACTGTAAGTCACACCCCACGACAGGGCTTTAACTCATTTTATTTTTACAAAAACCGGACGAGGTAGGCACTACTATTATCCCCATTGCACTGATGAGGAAACTGAGGCACAGAGTGAAGTAATGTGCACAAAGCCAAATAGCTATTCAAGGCAGAGCTGGGACTTGAGTCCAGGCTGGTAATGTGGGCCGCTACCTTCCGCTAGTTCTCCAGCCCCTCAGCTCATGGTGCTGCCAAATGAGAAGACAGCCTGCTTCCCAGTGCTGAGTCCGAATGCTCACTTCAGCCAGTGTCTTAAGGGTGAATTCCACAACCAGACTGTGTTCCTGATACGGATGGTCCCAGGGAATGCCTTGGCATACACTGACAGTCACTTCCTTGCCCCTGGCTTGGCACACCTGGGATTCAAGGGCTTCTGTCCTGGAAGATCCCCCTTGGGAGTCCAGGCCCATGTAGGGGCTGGGTCTGGACCATCAAGGAGATGGCCCCAGGACTTAGGGTCATCCTCAGAGCATTTATAGTGTCCATAATAACTCACTCATTCCATAGCATCGCACAGATGACAAAATCTGTTCTCACGTGTCCTCTTATGTGCCCAATATTAGTAATCAACCCAGGTCACCAGAAGTAGAAATAACAGAACAGGGACGCCACCCAAATATTGGAGTTATTATATCCAGAGTTCTAACAGAGAAGAGGGTGCATTGTTCTAAGCTTGCATGTATCATGATGCTGAGGCCACATCTCTGGTGGCACCATCAGAGTCCGTCCTGCCTTCAGAATGACTGTGAGAATGGACTGACCTTTCAGTCCACAGAAAAATTCAGCTATTTTTTAGATAGAGTTTGCTAAGTGGGAAGAAGAACCTTATTAAATATGAGAAAAGCCAACTTAGCAAGTACACAGAATTCTCAAAGTGGGCTATGCATAGGCATCCCCTGGGACCTTGGGCATGGCTGCCAGGCCCCACCCAGCTCAGCTAACTCAGAATCTCAGGGGGTGAAGCCTGGGCATTGGCACTTTCTGACACTCCACAGATTAGCAACATGCAGCCAGAGTTGAGGATCCCCCTGGCAGATAATCTGCACTACTTTTTCTTTTTAAAATATAGTCGGTTATTTCCTGCACATTCTGAACTTAAACATCCTTATGTTTTCCAATTTAACTAAGAATATATAGAGCATCAGAAAACTAAATGCATTATAAAACGAAATCTGTAAGATTTTCTTTGGATTTTAGCTTTCCAGTCATTTTTTTTTTGTTTTATATATTTATAGGTTTCTAAGTGATTCTATCACGTGGTCCTCTCTCCACTAACATGAATAGATTCATTTTGCCAAACATATTCTCTGAATTCATTCACATAAATACTAATGTTTCCAAACATGACTATAAAGTGGGCAAAATAAAAAATAGTGGTCTCCGGAGAGTTTACATCTGTCATGAGTTGGCTTAGACTATTGCAGCTCAATCTGGAGGGTCAGCCAGGACACTTATCAAAGGGAAGGAAAACAATTCCATATGAGGGAAGGGTCTGCAGATGTGAACAGCTGCATAATTAGAAAAAAAGGGACATTTAAAAAATTTCCCAGATGTGAAATACTTTCTCTGCTTGAATTTGAGAGACAGACATTACCCACCCAGATAATGACCTAATAAAATTCTCCTGACTCTTTCCGAACACAAGACCTTCCAAGCAAACTTCTGAGAACTTCCCCGGAATTTAAGGGAAAGCCTCTTTAATCTAGCTCTAAATGATGGGCCTTGTTTGAGCGATCCTTTTGGTGATTAAATTCATGTGCTCTGCCAGTGAGTGCCTTCCTCCTCATTCACTGCGAGGGGGGAGATGGGACAGAAAGTAGCGTGAGGTGGGAAACACCTGCCCTCGTTCCGTCTTTAAGGCAGCAGAGACTCAGACTGTGGACATTAAGTGGATGTTCTGCAGAGCTTACTGTCGGCCTGGCTGCCTCCCAGCGCAGCTTTATCTGTTCTTTTATAACTTCTAAGGCTTTAAAGATGAAAACGCACTCCCCAAAGGGAAGTTTCATAATTGCTTGTAGCCTGCATTTGATAAGCTACATATTTTACAGATGGGCCCAGAATGGAGCAACTTCTCTTTTCACTAAACTTTTCCCACCCAAAAAACTTGACTAAGGGCTTGATCAAGGGTGATGGTAAATCAAGGACGAATGTTTTAATAGAGGCCGATGATAAAACCCTGGGGGAAAGCCAAGTGGAGAAGATACTTTAAAGCATTTTGCCAGTTGCATTTGAAATGACTTTTACTTCAGCGTGAACCTTCTCGCACATTCTAGAGTCAACGCAGGAGCAAACTGCTCCCTGGGACTTCACAGTCATCTTTAGCGCTTAAAATAACTTCTCTGGCACTTTGTATCCCAAGGTAGTTTCAAGACATTAATTAAGGATTCAATTAGTTGTTTCAATTTAAGTAATAGAAAGAATATATCTAATTACAACTGGCGTCCTGAACCTCTCAGAATGAGCCACTAAATGTAGGTGCAGCCCAGTTTGCTCAGATCTCTGACCACTAGATCAGAGAAAGGCGATTTTTCCTTGCTGCGGTTTCCCCCCATAGTCATCTCAAAATTGACCTGACCCTTGCCAAAAGCTAAACAGATAGCCTTTCCCCCAGCAGGAACTGGGTCTTGTCCTCTATCTATTGATTTGAGCAGGTGTCCTGCACACAGCAGTGTTCAATATGTGTTTATTAGATGAATCTCCTGAGAGATGACCTTCCATCTCACATCCAAACCACTGCCTTTTTTGGGGGGTGGGGGGAGACAGAGTCTTGCTCTGTTGCCCAGGCTAGAGTGCTGTGGTGTCAGCCTAGCTCACAGCAAGCTCAAACTCCTCGGCTTAAGTGATCCCGATCCTCCTGCCTTAGCCTCCTGAGTAGCTAAGACTATAGGCATGAGCCACCACGTGCAGCTAATTTTCTATTTTTAGGAGAGACAGGGTCTCGCTCTTGCTCAGGCTGGTCTCCAACTCCTGAACTCAAACAATCCACCTGTCTCAGCCTCCCAGAGTGGTAGGATTCCAGGCACGAGCCACTGAGCCAGGGGCCCACGCCATAGCCTAAGGCAGGGTTTGGGAATACATCACCTCATCTTTGCCACTAAGTAGTGCTCAGGTATTGGGATCCCAAAATGGCTTTCACTCTGCAGTGTGACCTGCCCTAGTGCTGCTGGGGGCCCATCCACTCTGCCAGCTGTGGGAGGAGCCTGTGGTGCGTGGTCTTGGGTTCCATTGGCATGAAGGCAAGCTTACTGCCCTCCTGGTGCATTAACACTGGTCAGCAAGAGGCCTGGGCAAGGAAACCCGCTGCCAGTTAGCACACAGCTGTCATCACTCTGTGATGGGAAGCAGTGGCAGTGCCCGCCATCGGCACTCTCCTTATGGTCTTTCTATTACAACAGTCCCTAGCTTATCAAGTCCTGAATCTTTCATTACAGTCTCTAATTTCAGAGTCCCTGACAGTTTTGCCTTGGGCTGGAGTTCTTGGACTTCCAAAACCTAAGAGAATCCCAAGGTTCTCTGGAAACTTAGAATGACTAATGTCTGTCTCATTTGGAAGCCTCTGCAGTTTGCTTCCAAGTCTGTCTGATGACAGAGGTGAGCTTCTAAATCAGGAGATAGAGAGGACCACAGGCGCAGTGAGGTCTCGGGTGGTGAAGAACTCATTTCAAAAGGGCCCTGAAAGGTGCAAGGAAGACGCAGAGATGGCAACAGTGAACAGCAATTTAAGAGCCAAAGGAAGGAAATAAATGGGGTGTGTAGACTCTTCCACTCAATTATCGCCCACTCATGAGAACAATTCAGTATTCTCATCAGAGATGACCTGCTTATGATAAATTAGTCGCAATGGCTGGAGGAAAACACACTAATAGCCCACAAGGAAAGTGACAAATAGCTTTCTCAGCACTTCTTGCAACAAATGAGAAACAAAGCTGATGGACGCGTCTGGGAAGACGGGAAACAATTGATGACGAGGTTTTGCTACACGAAGAATAAAGTTCCTAAGTCTCCATTGTGATAAATCTCTTTAACATGCAGGCATTCAGGCTATGGCTTTGGAATGTTGAGGGGAAAATCACTTTCCATGCATCCTTGAGAAATCATCTCCCACTATGTGAGCACTATTTTTAGACTTCTGCAGTGCCCTTGACCCAATGTGTTCTGAACAGTCTGGTGACGGGGTCTTGCAACAGTAGCAGCACAATAACCTTGCCCATGTCTTGGCCTGGGGCACTGCCTAACTTGCTTGGGTAACATTGGCTGCTTCTTTCCTCTCTTCCAGTTCTGTTTTGCATAGGAAAGAGCAATGCTGGAGAGAAAGTGAGAGCCACAGGAGAAAGCCGGGGTTTGCAACTTGCTGAATCGAAAAATTACTCTTGAGGGAAACTATGTGTTTTACTCAAATATTTCTTCTTTCCCCTGGCATTCATTAATTCAAATCAATATGCATAAAGGCCAGAGGGTATAACGGCATTGAGAAGAGATCTTCTAGGTGGCTTATGTGGGCAAGGCCAAATTATTTGTGGGCTCAGAAAAGTGAACTTGCTATACACGTAGGTCGTCATTTCTGTCTTCCAAGTGGATACCTTGTGCACATTTCTATCACAATTATGGAGCGACTTGTTCAAAAGTTCTCCCCATTCCCTGACTGAAACAAGCAGAAAGATACGGATGATAAACGTATGACCATTCCGCAGGGCTCTATTTAAGTCTAAACCCTAGATGTTGGTGCAGGATGATGCCCTTGGATAAAACTTTTTTTTAAAATTTCAAAATATTAAGGGGGTACAAATGTTTTTGTTACATGGATACCTTGAATAATGCTTAAGTCTGGGCTTTTGGTGTGCCTGTTACTAGAACAGTGTTCACTGTACCCTGTCGGTAAATGTTTAATCCCTTACCTCCCCCCTGGGTCTCCAGTGTCCTTTGTATCCGTTTGTGCCTGTGTGTATCCATCGTTTAGCCCCCATGTATTAGTGAGAACATGTGGTGTCTGGTTTTTCATTCCTGGGATACTTCACTTAGGATGATGGCCTCCAGTTCCATCCAAATAGCTGCAGGAGACATTATTCCATTTCTTTTTATGGCTGAGTGGTATTCCATGGTACGTGGATGTGTGTGTGTGTATTCATGCCAGATTTTCTTTATCCACTCATCCATTGATAAGTACTTCAGTTGATTCCACATGTTTGCCATTGTGAAGTGTGCTGTGATAAGCATTTCAGTGTAGGTGTCCTTTTTTTTTTTTTTTTTTGCAGTTTTTGGCCAGGGCCAGGTTTGAACCTGCCACCTCTGGTATATGGGGCCAGTGCCCTACTCCTTTGAGCCACAGGTGCTGCCCCGTAGGTGTCTTCTTTTATAAAATAACTTCTTTTCCTTTACTCAGCAGTGGGATTGCTGGATTGGTCTAATAATCTCTTTTCTTTCTTTTTTTTAATATTGTGATCGCAACTCCCTTGCAATCTAATCTGGCAGCAATGCCCTCTGCAGGGGAAGGATGTCATGCTTCTTTGTTGGGTGGAGGGGATGCTCTGTTTCCTACTCTTTGGTCCTGTGACAAATGAGATACCCCTTCCTACAGCTGCCCAAAGGCACATCTCCATTCCCATGGGGTCTGGCGTGCATGCGCGTGGCTCCCTTCACTGAGACATCTCAATTAATTAAGCTCAGGGAGAAAAAAACCCCACCAACCCAAAGCTATAAAACGAGGCAGCCTACAGAAATCCCACGAACGTACAGAGTTGAACGCTGTAAGCTGAAAAGTGTTGTCTTCTGCCAGTATTTCAAATCTGGTTGTGCGATTAGAGGCGAGTAGGTGAAATGAGGGCAGGGAAACTTTTATACTCTGGTGTGTGGTTTCTGGAAAGCCCAGAGTGGAATGTTTGCTGAGGGTGACCTATTTGGAACCACACCAGCGACTTTTGAAATACTGCTTTCTGGATTTCACTCAGACGCACATTTAACTCCAAGTGCGGAGGAGGAGCTGGGGCTCAGATGAAGGATTACCTTCTTCCGGGCGTGAAGTTATCTTTCAGGAAGCGGAAACCTTCATATCAGGACCCCTTAAAGCAAAGACTGTTCATTGCACTTTTGAAAATCATTTGGCATTTTCTTCTTACTAAGAGAGGTGCCTGGGTTTGTGAAAGGCCCCAGGGGTTCCTCCATTTACTTGGAGAAGTAAAAGATGAGATGATGTGTTTATCCAAAAGTATCTCCCTTTTTTTTCTTTTTTAAAATATCTGTTGTAGGACAAACATAGCCCCGAATAAAGTCTTCGCTTCCACTCTATTCTGGAAGTGGTTGACGTGCAGAACAGAGGAAGGTAGGGGTGCTTGTACCACTGCCCCCTACTACTCCCAGGTGGCCAGGGCCAGGGTCAGCTTTCCATGGGCAGAGGACGGGAAATATGCTTCCATAGCCCAACTCAGATTCCTCCAGGAAACTCTGCACAGACTGGGTTAGAAACTGTCCTCAAGTAAGAGGCTTCTAGAAAAGACGACTTTCTTGTTCCATTTCCTGACACACATCTCTTCTTCCTATTTATTAAAAATCTAGGTTAAAGATGTGAAGTCCTGTCATCCCTCCACTCCCCCCGGAACATCTGTGGCAAGTGACGGAGTCCTAAGGAGTGACCAAAATGTGCAAACACTGAAGAAGGGGAAAATTCCACTTGGCTCAAGGATTTGAGCGACGGTTGCTGTGTTTACACGGCCAAAGAGAACAGGGGGGCAGAGGTGAGGGGCATAATCTGCAGACAAATCTGGAAATGTCTGTCTAGGGTGTATGACCTCTTCTCCCTCATGGTCAAAGCTGGTTTTGGCCCTCCCTGGCCCCCAAATTCTTATGAACTCAGACCAGATTTGTTTGGATAACCCAACAAATCTGGTTACAGAGCCTGACCAAACCCAGCAGCTATTTGAGGGAGGAGGTAAGCAGAGAGGACCCTCACCTATATGATTTAAGAGTCACCCAAACTCTTTCCAGCTCAGTCTCACCCTCCTTCCACGCCCTGGAGTCCACACATTTTTCTTTGCTTAGGGTGCATAGGCCCTGCCAATGTGAATTTTCAATATTGGCCAAGCCCCTCTGTTAGGCTTAGGCCAAATCAATTGATCAGATGAGCTCTAGAGTGGGAGGAGAATGTGTCAGGAATAGGCGGGGGAGGAATAGCAGGGAAGGGAGATACGGGCCTCCAGGTACCCAGGAAGCCAAGGTGGGGAGGGGGCAGGAGGAGGATAGGGCACAGATGGGGGAGGGAACGCGGGCCATAGATGAACTTCCCTAACCATACACTGGTGCTTCAGAGGCCCTCAGTGTGGACAACTCACAAGGTTGTTACACTCTCCAGGTTACCCAGCACGTACCAGCCTGTGTTTAATCTTCACTTTGGATTTAAGGCCAAAGAAGTGGCTGGAGCCCTTCTGAACGCCACCACTATAACCTTGGAGTGTACTTTGGAATTAGTCAAGGAGAGCTCTGTTAGCTCCCAGGGAGAGCATTACTTCTCTCTGAGTCAAAGTCTGTGGTCTGACCCTGCTCTGTCCACAGCCAGCTGTGTGCTGGGCCAAGATCTCCGAGTCTCAGTTTAGGTCAACCTACTTTTATCAAGCATTTACTTATGTGGTAGGGCCAGGGGAGGGTAGAGTGAATCCACAGGTGAGTAGGTCACTGTCCTTTCTATTCCATTATTTGTGAAATTTGACAGTGTCTAACAAAGGTAGCAGGCAATGTTCCATCAACTAAATAGCCCAACAGAAATGTCAGCACTTGTCTCAGTAATGGACCTAAGTGGGGTTTCCTATTTAGTTCTTTGAGATATAAGCCAATATTCTAGTATAATATAATCGATGTTAGTGGTTGTCATTTTCCTTCTACACTTTATGTATTTTTCAACCCCTAGCATGCCTGGAACTTGAGGAAGTTGCGTAGAGTGGCTTGTCCAATAGTCACATTTTCTAGTTTCTGTATTTGATGCTTTGATATCTGAGGCCTTGCTGACTCGGGCTGCCCCTCCCAAGCCCAGCCAATTCCTAGAGATAGTGAGCCACTCTCCTTTCCTATGCAAACCAACCCATCAGAGTACATGCCCCAGCCACCTCCTCCTTTAGTCCCCTTCCTTACTCAACCCAGGCAGCACCAGGTAACTAGGGGCAGCCCCTGCGTTCCTGAGTCCCCTGAACTTTTTCAAACTTGCCAATCCCAAGCCTGCCCACCCTCCCGGCTGTGTCTCTTGTCCCTGGGGTCTGTGGGGATGAACCTGTCTTGGCATGACTGTCATTTCTATGCTTATGTGTTTACCATGTTTGATTAAAATGACTCTCAGGTGCCCTCAAGACAGTTGGTACAAGGTGCAGGGCATCTGATGGGCCCAGGGACAGATACCGTGTACCAACAGAGTGCCAGAAGCACATGTGGGCCTGTGCCTTGTGTCTACCTGTTCTATTTGACATAGATGTGTGAAAGGCAGCAAGGCTTTAGGGTGGAGGGTGTGGGTTCCTCGTTGGAGAGCCCGAGTTGAATGTGGACCCTGCACTTCCCAACACATGCAGTAGATAGAACCCTTTTACACGTCACTTTCCTCCTCTGGAAAATGGAATGATGACAACCGGGCTAACTCATCAGGCTGTTGTGAGGATTAAGTGAGATGACCAGTGCAAAGACTGAGCCCAGGGCTGGGACTTAGAAACTCTGAAGGTGATCTATTTTTGTTATTGGGTTGTTCAATGTTTACTGAGAAATAAATCTATAAAGTCGAATTTGAATATTTGATTTTTTTGTTTTTTAATCAGAGTCTTGCTCTGTTGTCCTGGTTGCAGTTGGAGTACCGTGCTATTACCATCATGGCTCACAACAACCTCAAACTCCTGGGCTCAAGCGATTCTCTTGCCTCAACTTCCCAAGTAGGAATTTTTTTTTATATTATAATGAACGATATTTTGTAGGTCAAAAGTGGTTGAATGTTGGCAAATTTCACAGGGTTTAACCTTAGAAATTAATTTGTCTCTGGCATTCTTTGCTGTCTGTTTTAATCCACGTTAGAATGATACGTTTGTGTGTTTCATGGTTACATTGGGAGACCCTTGTCTCAAGAAAGCCCCTCTAACTTTGGCTTCTACAACAGGCTCTGGAGAGATACTCTGCTGTCCTGCTTTTACATTTTCCACTTTCAATGCTGTGCACTTAATGGCAGTAACAGTTTCAAAAAACAAATCACACCTAATTTCCACACATTCTTTCAGGCAAACAAACACTATCTCAACTTGAAGTGAAAATAAAACCTTGTTGGGTTAAAAAAAAGAAAAACCCAGGTATGCAGAGTGAAGCCTCTCTATTTCCTTGAAAGCCTCCAAGATGTGAGAAATGACAGGACACTTCAGAGTGATATTCATCAGCCTCTTAATAGGAGCCTGGAAATGTAAATTCACAAAGGACACAGCTGCTGCTCACCAGCCAATCACAGCTTGGTTCTTTTAAGCGTGTGCACTGTTGTCATGGGGACATGGGAAAGCAGCATCCCATAATTCCCACAGTCTTGGCACTCTGGGGGGCTGGGGTACTTCTGCCCTTTGCCCTCCGTGGCCACTTAGAATGTGCTACTATCCCAGCAGCTGCCATTATGACCACAACACATGCATTTAAAGAAAATTCTGGTAAAAGACAATAAAGAGGACTTGTTAAACATGTCAAGTTTATCATCTTAACCCTTTTTAAGTGGTGTCCAATGGTGTCGAGTCCATTCGCGTTGTTGGGCAACCATCATCCTTTCATCTTGCAAAACCTGCACTTAGCAAACACTTTCTATTTCCCCCTCCCAGCCCCTGGAAACTACCGTTCTACTCACTGCACCTACACAGTTGACTACTCTGGGTACTTTGTGTAAGTGAAATCATATAATATTTGCCTTTTTGTGACTCCTTTAGTTCACTTAGGATAATATCCTCAAAGTTCTCCCACGCTGTGGCCTGTGTCAGAACGTCCTTTCTTTGCAAGTCTAAACACTATTCCAGAAAACACATATACCACAGCTTCTTGATCCACTCATCCACTCGTGGGGACCTCGGTGGCTTCCACCTTAGTCATACTGCTGCTGGTGCACAAAAAGCTCCTCAAGCCCTGCTCTCCCTTCTTTTGAGTATATAACCAGAAGTGGAATTGCCAGATCCTAGGGTCGTTCTATGTTTAAGTTTTTGAAGAACCTGCACATGCATTTTAAGCAAATTTTAAATCACTGTTTATACTAACTCAGTGGTGAGGCTGCCCGGAAGCAGTGCCATGTTAGTGCTATGGAACGGCATCTGGTATCATGTCAGGATGGTGTTTCTTGAAGTGCATGAGGAATCAGAACCCTACAGTCCTTCCCCACTGCACATTCCTGGGCCCCGCTCTCATATCCCCTGAACTAGAATTTTTAGGGCATTCTAAAAAGCTGTCCCAGCCAAAGAGCCACTGTACCAGGATTGGCATAATTGGGGGTTTCTGACAAGATGCCTCTTAGGACAGTTTCTTTATTTGAGTAAACCTTTACCTCTCGGCATGGTTCATCTCGGGAAGTTTGGGCAAGGCTTTTAGACGAGTAGGAGGAGGCGCGGCTCCTTGGCTTCATCTTTCTTTGCCCAGATTTGGGGGCTCACCTGGGAATGCAGACCATCCACCGCTTCCAAATGCATACACACCTTGAGCTCTGGATGGCTGGGTTCCCAGAAGGGCCTCCCAGTCAGCCATGGAGTCCCCCATCCAGGCAAAAGCCCTGGACACTGGACCTTAAAATCACTCTGGCAAGACCACACCATTTAGCATCTAGTTGGTGACTTTTAAACCAAGCATGTACATTTATGTAAGTAACACAAAAACTCAGGGATCATCTGAGTTTAACAGAAAATTCTGTTTTGCCTAAGCATTAGAACTCAGTGCCATTGCTTTGGCTGGTTCTAAGGAAACTCTGGGACCAATCTGCCCAGGCTAAAGGATCTGTCCTGGGCTCAGAGCTGAACAACAGTAAGGGACGCAGCAGAAGTTAGAGCTGTCAGCTGTCATGGTGCTTTCCCTGAGGCTCCCCCTCATTGCTGCAGCTCATCTTTCTGTTACGGTTTCTTTTGATATTTTTCTCTTTTCCTCTTCTTTCCCCCATCCCCTGCCAACACTTTCTTCTATTTTTTCCCATCTGCTGTTTTATGAGATGTTAGCTGTTTTGAAGTGATTTGTTTTGTGCTGCCTTTTGAGGAGCAGAGCGGACCGAACGCAGGCCTTCCTGTGCTCAGCCCCTAATGGGACTCTGTTCCTCAATTTCTGCTCTTGGGGCTGCATTTCCATTTTGCATGGGTCAAGAGTAAAAATGAATGTCTAAGTCAGGTTCAGACTTGATGCCTCTATGGCCAGAGTTTGGCCGATCTGATATCTGGGTAATTTCCGAAAATAAGCCTTTCCCACTTGGTTTATCCTGCTTGCTAATTCACGCCATGCAGACTGCTGGCTCATCATAAAATGGCTCTTTTACCACTTTTACCATGCCTGAGGCCCACAGTGAGCAGAAGAGCCATGAACCAGATCTGTTAAAATCGGTGGCTCCCAGCAGCACCGTAAAGAAGAGGATAAAAATGCAGAAAGTAAGATTTCGGACCTTCAAGTCACAGCGAAGCTGTTTAGTGGTATGTGTAGGCTGAGGTTGTTCCTTATTAACTGTTAAGTTGTTTCTCACAGTAAAGGACTATTTCATCAGCCTGAAAATAAGTAAACGAATAACACGCCTTTCAGTGGGGCTGTGTGCAGCGGCAGTAACAGGTGTGGGAGCGTGTTCTTCTCAAATGGGAGAGAGCACCGGCGAGCACGGAGATGCGTCTCGGGAACACAAAAACCCAAATGCAAATACGAAGAGTGCACATTCTCCCACCCCCAACTCCCGTGATCCCTGTGCCCCCACATGCACGTCTGCATCATAAAAGACTCTGTCGCAATTATACGACAATTAAAACTTACCATTGTTGTAAGAGCGAAAATTTCCTACAAATTTTATGTATTCATAAGTCGGAAATTCCTTTGGGTTCAAGCTGCCTCTGAGGAGATGGCAATAAAACTCTAAATCGTTGTCAGCTGGGCCATTAAAGGAAGAAGGAGAGAGAGGGAACGTGAGGATTGCACAGACTCTCAACGAGCAGCAGCTCTGTGAAAACTCTCATGGGATTTAGTCTACACACGGCCCGGACGCCTCTCTCATTACTACTGACTCTCAGACCTGCTTTCTAACCTTTGCGGCACGGGGCTTTCTTTGCACAGTTCACAGATAGGTTGCATTGCATACTTGGACCCAATTAGTCTTAATTTGCTCACAGATGTCTGTGGTTGGTGGTGTCGGCATTGATTAGTTCCGGTTGTTTTCCTAGGGTATATTAAAATAAAGCTGCTCGTATAGAGCTGCTCCTTTTAATTCAATCTTTTTGCTTTGCTTGGAAGTAAAATCAGCTGTACGACAGGGCAAATTATTCACGGAAAATGGACTAAGGCTTGAACAACTGCGAGCATCTTTGCTATTTCGTACAGCTACATATGCTTTGTGAAGTGACACGTGGTCCAGTGGGCACCGAGGATGGCCTTCTAGGCAGGTTGCAAATATTTTGATAAAAACTTTAAAATTTCATAAGAAACACAAATGTATACAGATAACCAAATGATGGCCTCAGGGGGAAAGAATTTGGATTTCTGTCCTAATGATTCAGTTTTTGGTGAATTTCTTGATATTATATAAATGGAGCATTACAATGTCCTTCAAAATAAGTAGACTGTTCACTGATTTTTGCACTACTTATTACTCAAAGACTCTTATGTAAAAAAGAATCTCTTGTCATACACATAAAACAAATTATTATTCTTAAGCTCCAAGCTTTCAAATTTTCCACATAAAAGCTAAATGTCTTACACATTCCAAATTCCGGTTTTAGCTTTAAACTTAAAATATACCTCTAAGGATCTTGGAAATGCTCTGAGTCATGAGGAAAATTATTCTTAAAATTAGTTCTCCCTTCTTAATTCATTCTAACCTCTTTTCAAAAGTAAAATTCTCATCTTTACGTGAAGTTACACTTACGTTTTAAGTATTCCGGGGAGGGGGACTCCGTCACAAGCATGTGGGAAGAAAGCATTTTATAAACTTCTGAATGTTCTTGTTCTGGAAGGAAATTTAACAAATTCTGATCCATGACATCTGACTGAAAAAGATAATAAAGAACAAAGGCACACACCCTCAACGAAGATGAAAAACAAAAGCAAGGGCTAAAACTGAGCGTTCATGGTTTTTCAGAACTGGGTTCCGAAATGGGAAGTTCAAGATCTGATTTCCTGCGGAGACTCTCAATTTGTCACTCTGTGACCTTGGATTGTCATCTAAAAGGCTTAACTTGCTCAAATGCACATGTAGTCTTGTCCACGGGCCCAAGAAAGAGCTAAGAGTTAAGTCAGACAAACTGGTGAGGGGCCTATTTACTGACGTCCTGCATTCTGGCTGGGGTGACGTGGGCTACGTGCGGCCCAGTGTGAGTCCCCTTGTTCCAGTGGCCCTGAAAGTGCACGAGGTTCCTTTCCTGACCTCAGACCAGCAGAGGGCTGCCTGTCTACTTCTTAAAGGTCTCTAACTGGTGGAGCGAACCCAGAAAAGCAGCCTACAAGATGGAGTCTAAGAGGCCAAGCTGAGGCAGTTCAGCTGACCTAGTTTGCCCAGCCCACATTCTGCCCCGCGTACCTTCCACATTTATCTAGTTAAGGTTTCACCATGACTGTGAGGAAGTTTATCTCAAAAGACTTCGGGGAAGTAGTATCACTTAGACAATAAGTAGTGAAACATTGTTAAGAGTTAAAAGCTACTTTTATGTCCTTTTCTTTGATGATTCTTTTAAAGTTAAAATCTTCTAAGGTTTGTTTCCTTGTATCCCATTATAAGAATTATTAGAATTGTAGCTGAGGCAGAACAATCTTGGAGGGGCTACTCTCACTGTTCTCCAGAATTGCTGGCCTTCTGACAGCGAAGCCTGGTGGACCTATCCTCCAACTCTGTATATTGGCTGGACAGTGACAGGCGGCCAGACCCTTTAGTCCAGTCATGGGTGCACTTTTTTTTTTCTGAGTATCTGGGCACTGTGGCTACACAATGAATTTAAGATAGAGCACTGTCCAATAAAACTGAGATGACAGAAATGGTCTCTAATCTGCAGCGGCCATTATGGGAGCCACTGGCCACTTGGTGACCGAGCACTTGAAACATGGCTGAGGAGAACGAGGAACTGAATCTTTAGTTTTGGTTGAAATTTAAACAGCCACCCATGGCTAGTGGCTACCACACTGGATAGAGCAGATAGGAGCTCATAGTGGAGAGAGGAGATGGGCCTGTCCCTCTCTCTGTTCCTCAGTTTCCCTCAATAAACTCGCCCACCCCAAAGCTGCAAACACCATGGGAACACACTTTTCAGTTTGGCTATCCAGCCAACTCAGTGTTCAGACTCAACCTTCCAACTTCCACGTAGACGCACCCTGGGGACCAAAGCCACACACAAGTCCCCAAGGCCAGCAATCTATCCTGCCCATGCCATTCCAGTCCTTGTGTTGTCATCTCCATAGATGGTATCACTAACAGGTCACCTGCCTACTACAGACATAGATGGCATCCTCGGGCCCTCCCCTCCTGGCCCAGTGCTGCCTATTTCTCCCCTCTCAAATCCTCTGTGCTTCATGCTCTTCCCTTCCTCTGGCTTCTATCCTCATCTAGACCACCATCCTCTCTCAGCTGGGAATGGTTTGGCCAAAATGCTGCCCACGTCAACGCCGGTCTACTCTACCAGTAGCCAGAGGGGGCTCATCTCACATTAAATTACCATGTTGCTTACACCTGTCCCTTGGCTTCTGCTGGCTCTGAGGACAAAGCCTACACTTCTCAGCACACTAAGCCTCTGCCCACCTGGCTTCTACCTCCCCTCTGCTCTCAGCACTTCTGTAACCCTTCCCAATTTTCTTTTCTCCTGTCTGCCAGGTTTGCCCCGCCCTGAGGGCCTGGTGTTCAGCTAACACTGGTGCTTCCTTTGGGCCCCTGCTTTGAAGTTGCTTCCTCTGGAAAAACACCAACCGACAACCCTTCCCCACTGCTAATTTAGGGTCTCTCTGCCCACTGGGCCATCGCATGTGGCCTGCAAGGGCAGGCAGGTGAGCCCCCAGAGCCCATGTAGACCAGTCTTTGCCCCCTCCAGGCTACACTTTCCTCACCTGCCAGATGAGGAAGTTTTCTGATAAAAGAGCATCTGGCAGACATTCTGTCAATGCCAGGGGTGATCAGGAACTGGATGGTCATTTACAGAATGGCCATAGAGGCAGTGACACTGCAGCAACCTGGTTTTCTCACTCACTTACCTGCTGCCTTGGGTGCTCTGCCTCCCTCACACCAATGGGGGCTCCAGGAGAGCAGGGCCCGGCTGCCTTGTTCATGCCATACCCTGGACTTCCAGCACTATGAGTCTGAAATGATGGAATAAGGAGTCTCCCGGGGAATAATTCCCAAAGGGAAGAATCCTTGAGCAGGGTCTGGACTCTAGGCAGTATGCCCAGCAACCACAATCAGGGGCACTTCAGGAGGGGCATTGCATACCCAAAGCATGCAGGTGGGGACAAGGAGGGCAGGAGGGTCTGGGAAAGGAGGCTGCCAAAGGACGCAGAGTCCAGGTTGTGAAGATCCCAGAAGACTTGGTGCTGCATCCTATGCCCCAGGAGGAGCCCTGTGCCTGTATTTTAGAGAGTTCCTGCTTATGGTCTGAAGGGAGAGCAGCAGGAGCTGTGCTAGAGATGGTAAGAGTCTCAGAGATGGAGAGAAGCAGACAGAACCCAGAGCCATCGACAGTGCAGCCCGGTATTCACTGGGAACATGAGGTGCGGGGCTGGCAGGCTGGGGACCCAGCAGAGCACAGCCTGCAGAGGCCCTACAGTCAGCATTCTAAGGAGTGAAGACAGTGGACACAGCTTGGTGGCCAAATGGGAGACCAGAGAGGAAGAAGAAGGGCTGAGCAGGGCTTCCAGGCTGCAGCCTGGACACACCATCTTTCTCTTTCCGGACGCACACTCAACCAAGCACCCTCAGCAGCCTCTGCCGCATTCCTCATTCTGGCTTTCTCCAAGTGTCTTCTGATGTTCTTGATTTTATTTTAAGCCCATTCTCTCTAGTTTTTTTAGAAGATGACTAATGTTCGCAGATGACGGTAGTCTTTCTTCTTAAAGATATTTCAGATCCTTGAAAATGATAACTTAAGTCACTCTGTGGTCTTTTCTTGAGGGCTCTGTGTGGAGTCCCCTCCCCCCATAGTGGGTGTGACAGAGGGCACGGCTGGATGGTCCCCACAGGGGAGTACGCTGGCACATCCCTGTGGGGATGCCCTAGACTGTGGGCTCTGCACAGAATAAAGACAGGCGCTGGATGGAGGTGGGGAGAGGTGGTGAGGATGATGAGTTAGTGCACTGGGAGGGCTGAAGACTGCGCTCGGCTCCTGTAGGCAAGTGCTGTTACACTACTATGATGCCATTTCCATGGGCTGAAAACCAACACAAACTACGACAATTTGAAAATTTACACCCTCATGCTTATGGGAGAGAAGAGTCCATTTGCAGTTGAACTGTTCCTTGAATGAGCTGAGTTCTATTTATTGAAATAATAGAAATTACAGAGACAAGGGGAGGGCACCTGCAGCTGTCTTCTCAGCTGAGTCCATCATCAGCAACATCACTTACCTGTAGGAGGCGAGAGGTTCTCTCTCCCCAACTTTTTTTTTTTTTGCAGTTTTTGGCCAGGGCTGGGTTTGAACCCACCACCTCTGGCATATGGGGCCAGTGCCCTGCTCCTTTGAGCCACAGGCACCGCCCTCCCCAACTTACCGATGGGTTCTCGGCTGCTTTATCAGGGGGGTGGCCCTTTTCTGTGCTTCCCTGTAAATGCCTGTCCTCAATTCCAAATTGCTCGTCTTCTATGGCTCCCCTTGAGAAGCCTTGGCACTAGGGATGACCCGAAACTGCTGTGGGACGCGAGAAAGCATTTTCCTCTTTCCCGGGAACCAGCAGCACTGGTTCAATTGCACCTGACAAAGTTAAGTGAGCCTGGACAAAGAGAAAACCACTGGCTGGCTGGGCTGAAAGTGCACTGGGTGGACACTCAGGCTCAGAATGTCCCTGAGGGGGTCCCTGGCAGATCTGGCTGGAGAGCTGTGTTGGGCCCAGCTAGAAGGGGCAGTGGAAAGAAGCCCATGGAGAAGGCTTACTTTAGGGAGAGAAAAGAATGGGCTCAGGAAGGTCATCAGGGTCTTGGTCTCCCCAAAGGACCAGGAAGATTCTGCTTAGGTCCAACTCAAACTGATGACCATACAGCAAAACTCTCAGAAGGCGGTACAGCGAATAGCTTTGACTTTGGAATAGTGAAGAATTAATTAAGATATAAACAGTACCAACTATAAAGAAAGAATCTCTTCGTTCATCAACATGCCCTAAGGAGAAGGGAAAAGTGAGCCACAAAGTGAGAGAAAGTGCTCGCAACACGTTTACCTGTGGTGTAAGGCCTCACACTAAGGCTCTAAGTGAAGAGCTGCCTTAGGTTGGCATCTGGTAAAATACCGTGTTTCCCCCAAAATGAGACCTACCCCCAAAATAAGCCCTAGCAGGATTTCTATGCATTTGCTAAATATAAGCCCTACCCCACAATAAGACCTAGTGATGGGCGTGGCTATGCTTCTGGCCTCTCATATCGGCATAGCCACGCCACACATTTTGGCACGGAGGTAAGGAAGACTGGAATACCTTTTATCTGCCACAGCTCCTTTCTCTGAGCCATTCGCACTTGCGCGGGTGCGCGTGTGGTAACCGTGGTCACAGGAATCCTACTGCGCACGTGGGAACAGCTAGGGGAAAGGAGTTTATACACCACTAGTGCCAGCCCACCAACAAGGTCGGCTCCCACTGTCAGGTTCCAGAAGAAGATGACTTAACTGTATTTGAATAAATGTAGATGATTGTATTAAGACATTCCCTGAAAATAAGCCCTAGTGTGTCTTCTTGAGAAAAAATAAATATAAGACAGTATCTTGTTTTCGGGGAAACATGGTAGAGAGGGCTCTGAATGGCCTGGCTGCAAGTTCCTTCCCTGGTCGGGCCCATGGATAAAGTCCTCCAGCCAAACAACCTTCCTTATCAGCAGGCCAGCCAGTCTGTGCTCATCCCTGTGTAGTGAGTTTCTGCCTGTGGAATTATTCAGACAAGCCCTTCACATCCTCCCATGGGAAGCAGGGGTCATCCCACCCTCTGACACCCCAAGGCCTGCCTCCCACACTCCTGTGGCTTACTCTGTTCCTGAGTGCAGCCTCCGCGTGACCCTGTGTGGTGTGAGTATACGTGACAAATAAACTGCTGTCATCTCCTCTGCTCAGTGTTGGGTGTCGAGTGCTCGGACACCCCCATTACCCTAGGGTGGGGTGAGTAAGGTGATTAAAACAATACCCGACCGACAACCAGAGTCCAGCTCATGGAAAGAATGCCTATCAGTCATTACGAGAAAAAGATCCCAGACAATCCCAGAGGAGGTGTCAGATACCTCAACAGGCGCTTCACAGAAGAGGAAATCCACATGGCTGACCAACACATGAAGAGACGCTCAGCCTCATGAGTCACTGAGAGAAAGCGAATTAGAACTCCAGAGACACCTCCACGCACCACACTGACAAAACCATTAGTCAGACACTACCAAGCCCCGAGACGCAGCACCTGGAGCTCTCCATTCTGCTGGTGGACGGGGCGTCGGTCCGACCACTGTGGAAACGCCTGGTGTTACTTGGTGAAGGTGAGGTTGCCCCTGCCCCACGGCCCAGCAATTCTACAACTAGTGAGTTCTCGAAGAGACGCTTGCAAAGGTTCATCAGGAAACACCACAGAATGTTCACAGAGCACTTCCCAAGAGCCCTAACCTGGGATGGAGGCAGAACTGTAGCACAGCCTCATGTGGAATACACAACCCAGAGGTGCACAGGAGCCAACGGCCCCTGACACCCGACAGGAGTGGTGGGCCATCTCACACACAGTGCCAAACACGAGAAGCCACAGGGGCCTGTTTTCTAGGATGCTGTTTATATCAAGTTAAACCAAAGGTGACACCAAATTGTAGTTTAGTGGTAAATTTGAAGTTGGTAGAACCATAGAGAAAAACAAGCAAACGGTGATCTTGTAAGTTAGGAAAATGGTTGCCTCTAGGTGGAAGGTGGAGGCCCGAGGAGGAAGGAGCAGACAGGAGCCTCTGTGTCCTGGCCATGCATTATTACTTGTCCCCAGTAATGGCTACATGTATGTTCATGCTCAATCATTCACTTAAATCCTGAACATATGTTTTATCTACACATCTGTATGTATGGTACATAAAATCAAAAAGCACAAAAGGCTAAAAAAAAAATCCCTTTGAATCCATGATCAACTCCAAGCTGCAACCACACCTGTCAGCTCTGTCCTGAAGCCCGCCTCACCAAATGGCCTGTCCTGAAGCCCGCCTCACCAAATGGCCTGGGTCCGGTGGGCTCCTCCAGTGGGTGAGGGCAGGGGAGATGTTTCCTACTGAGTCCTATGGTGACATAAACGTCTTTTCTGTGTTCTATGGTGACATAAGGTATCTTGTCTTTTCTGTGACCTCTTCCTTCTCTCTGCTGTGCCCCCTACCTTGAGAATGTGACCTGATATTCCATCCTGATTTTACACTTTCTTCTTGATGGAGCTTTTACCTGGAGGACCAGCATAAAATAGGAAAAAAAAAATTTTTTTTTTGTCTGTAGATGTCTTCGATTTTATGAACACTTGTGCCTTAGATTATTTTCTTCGGGGGAAGTTGGGTTATCCGGGCCCACATTTCTCATGTCGGAGGCGCTCCCCACCCCTGCCAAGCTGTCTGCAGTTGCTTCCAATATAGCAGCCCCGTTTATGAAGTCAGTCCCTCGTTTGGTGAACATTCAGGCCAGGCTCAGGGCTGGGACACAATATCTGCTTTCAGAGCTTATCAGCACCCAGCTCGTTGGGCAAATATCACATTTATCAACAAATCAGAAATGAATCCAGGAAGCTAAACTAAAAAAAGTCAAACCAAAGTCCGGCCAGGAAACACAGATTCTGCCTGCTTCTGGCCTCTCATTTGGGTCTGCCTCAGCCTTTACTCTTTCCCAGCCCCCTCCACAGTGTGACTCGACCCCCTCAATCTCTCCTGATGGGGTTTTGCATCCGCTGGTCCTAAGCTTTCCTGCCTTGCTCATGCGCCTTCTGACTGCCTGTGCCCATTCTAGACACCCAGGGAGGTCAAAATGTGCTGGTGTCGCTGCTACTGAAAAGTCTTGACTTTATCTTAAAATCACTTTCTGTTTTGAGCTATTTTCTTCTCTCTTTTCCCTGCCAAATTGGTAAAGAAAGTTCTAGGGTGTTTCATCAGGAAATTGCTGTACAAAAATCTATCACGCGAGCTTCTGTCACGTCTGAGATTCTAGTGGTGTGAAGGAAACAGAAAGAGACTCTAAGCCCAACAGTCTGAGGGGTGGGAAGGGATTCTGGCTGCTCTCATCCTCCTGTCACCCACAAGCCTCCGATCCCCAGACACACATGGTCTGTGGGACTGGACCCCTGGCGTGCCACCTTGTGCTTGGTGTGACATCGACAGGGATGCTACTGCTCACAGCCTCTTGTTCCTTGTGTCCCAGCTGGTAAGCCTCCCCTCAATGGCCACCTCTTCTACAGAGACTGACCATCGCCTCTCAGTTCCTCATCCCCTCCCTTCCTGACACCACACCCTAAGAACATTCAGGAGTACTTTGTCCTATAGAGGATCCTGAGTAGTGGTAAAGCACCCAGCTCTGGAGCCAGTGGGCCTGAGTGCCAATCCCAGCTCTATACTGATTGGCCATGGAACCCCTCCTGTGCCTCAGTTTTGTCATCTGTGAACTGGCGTAGCTACGTGCTTCACAGGATCAATAAGGAAAGGAAGCAAAAAACCCTCCCCAGGATGTGACTGTTAATGATGCCCAGTACACAGTAAGTGCTCAATGTATGTTAGTCGCTCATGGTTGAATGGGTGAAATTGCTCAGCAATATCGCAAGCCCTGGAGGAAAGACAGCTCACGTGGGCCTTTTGAAATTATCTGTGAACCAGACTGGGGCTCACAGGGAGGTTATTCCTCCCTGTGAATCAAGTGAACTAAAACAAAAGCCGAATTCCTAAATGATGACCCAACTCCTCAGCCCCAGAAAGGCACCAGAGCAGAGTGGTGACCAGGGTGGGTTCTGTAGTTGTTTGCACCTGGGGTAAGCTCTGTCCTGTCTCTCACTGGTTGGGCTCCCGGGCTTCCTTCCTTACAGCAAAGTGAAGTAACAGGTGTGTGTCTGCCAGGTGGGCTGCTCTGCTCACCCGACAGCTTGCTCACTGCGCCAAAAGTTCCCATCCCCAGCCACCTTTGCCTACCCAGTTGCAAAGGACGAGCCTGGTAAAAGCTGGATAATGAAAACTAAAAGTAAATTGCAGTTAAATTTGGGGACTTCCCATCCCTGGCATGGGTCTATACATAGATAAGCATTCAAATGGGTCTGGTGTGGATGAATTCGAATCAGCATCATTTCTGGCCCTTTCAGAGTTATAAAATAATTTATGAAAGCAGTCCGAAATTACTCCATAATTTTAAGTCAAAAGAATTCCCCTCTTACTAAGCCCTGTCTGCCATGTACAGCAACTGGGTCATCAGATAATGACAATGGTACAAGGCAGAACAGTGCAAATCCTGTTTACCCAAACAGCTCTGGCTCCCAGGTCATTAGCAGGCCACGTGTGGTCACTGCCAAGTCCTTTTGATCCAATACAAAACACAGCCTCCCTCCAGAGAAGCACCCATCTCCTCTCTGCCCACCGCCATCCTCAGATCAGCCCAGAGAAGCCGGGATGAGAAGAAGGTCCCTCCTCACCACCCTCCAGGCCTGATAGTGACATCAAGGCACAGCTTCACCTGCAGCCTCCTCTGGTGAGGTGAGAATGAGCCCTCTGCCCACAGCCATCAAGAGGAGAGGGACCCCCACCCCCAGCAACCTGGCACACTTTGGTTTCAATAAATGGGCTAGAACACAAAAGTGAGCCAGGCTGGGCTAAATTACATCATGGGAAGGTCAAGGATGCTTTTCTGGGCTATGACACAGTGAACATGAAAGAAAATGTGGGCAGCTGCTGCTAGTGTTATTTATTTACAGAAATGATGGGGTGGGGAAGTGGCTTCCAAGGAAAAGTATGACCCAGCATGATGAGGAGCCCAGGCCAGCAGCAGAGATGCACTCATCACCCCAAGGCAGTCAGAAGCTGCCCTTGCAGGGAGGCCATGCTGCTCCCTGGGCAGGTGCAGTGAAGGAGAGGGAATCACGGTCCTCCAGTAACATCCTGGTCTAAGATTTCCCAGGTCTAAACCCAGGACAAGCTGCCACCCTCCTTGTCACACAAACTGGCTGCCCACCCGCTGATGAGCAGGGGTGGCAAGTGATAGGGGAAGGGTTTGGCTGGGTTTTTTGAAAGGTGGGAGAAGAGAGGATGTTTTGCCCCTATTCATCACACGTGCTGCTCCCACTGCAGCTGTCATTCAAGGTCACATTCTGCAGGAAGTGCAGTGGTATGGCAGGAAAGTCAAGGCTGGCCCATGAGGGATCTGCAGAGGTGGGTCCTCCACAGACCTCCTCTGCAGGCCAATGAGTCACTTCATCCTGAGCCAGGTGGTTTCAGAGAGCCAGCAAGGCTTACGCAGAGAAGAGGAGGGAGAATGAGGGAAGGAGGAAGAGGGAGAGGGAGGAGAAAGTGGGGGGGGGGACATGTGTCAAGGCCTGCGAACATACCAGAGCCCTCCCGCCTCCAAGCTTGCACTGTACAGCCCTGGACAGCACACCCCTGACCCTTACCTCCAGCTGACACAGACCCACCTCCCTCCCCAAGGCCTTCCAAGACATCAGTCCAACAACGTCCTCCCAGAGTATCTCAACCCCACTTACCATCACTACCACAACCTACTTGCAATCTCAGCCATGTTCCCAGTGGGCCCCCAACCACAGCCATGTGCAGCCCCTTCCCTGACCGCTCTCAGTTGACCCAGGACATTTACCTGCCTCTGTGAAGGTTCTGAGCTCTGCTAACTGTGCTGTGACTCTTATCAGTCCCTGTTTCTGATGGGGGATAAAAACCTGTGTCCTCTGCTCCAGGCTTGGCCTTGCTGAGATCACAGTGCCTCACCTATTCCAGGATGACACGTGCCTGCACCTGCCCTGCACCTGCCCCTGGGGCCATGACCTCAGCCTGATCCTGTCTTGCAGGACTCAGCAGTCCTGACTTCTCTGTGGATCCCCTTCCCACGCACAGCCTCCTCAAATGTCTGCCTGCACCACCTCTGATCTCAGATCTAAATGATTCTCAGCAAAAAGATGATAACACGTGCCGGCAAGGCCATCGGAGCAAACACTCACCGGTAAATGCCCAAGGAGAGGCGTGATACTGTCAGAAACATAGATGATGCTGCCGTCGGTTGTCACTGCGATAATGAAGCCATCTAATGCCTGTGGAAAATGCAACATTTGAAAGCTCCTTAGCAATGCTTTTATGGAGGAACACAGTACAGAAGCAAAGGATGCTATTTGATGACACTGGCTTTGTTCTGTAATCCTCAGAATATTTCCATGCATAACCTCCCAGTACTTTTCTGCTTTACACAGAGGATGATTTCTTACAAAGAATTCGTCTAGCCCAGGAAAAATGCTTGCACAAGCACCCCAGGCTCAGTGAAAAATCTGACCTATTGGTAACATAAAATAAAACTTAGCTATGGAAATTCCCTAAGTTTATTGATAAGTCTACAGCGGGGCTGTATAATAATTTATTTCTATATAATAGAAAGACCATTGTAACCACTGAAAAATGTTAGCACTATTTTATGGTCCCCATCGCCCCTGCTCCTGATATCACTTTGAGTTCAAAGTAAACATTAAACAAAAGATAGCAGGCCTAACCGATGCATTAAAACCAAGAAGCATGCTTGTCGCTCAAGGTAGATCTCTGCCTACGTTCACTGCCACAAGAGGAACACTGATTGAAGGAACTGTTTATAAAGAACATTCACATTATTCTACAGGGCTGAGTGGGTGTGGGGGGTTGTGTCACTCAAAGATCCATAAGCATTTCATGTTGTCTGAGAAATTTGTTCATTTGCAGGTGCCTACTGTGTGTCTATGACACGCTAGGCCCACTGTCCTAGGCGCTTGAGATGTAACGGGTTTCAGGTGAGCAATGTTTTCTCATGAAACCAATACTTTGGCTGTTTTTAGTTTCCTTATTGAGATTTATTTTGGTGTGGATGCTTGTGATGCCTTCCTAAGCTGCATCTGAAATCGATTTCTAAGATTCAGACTACGTAATCCAGCAGGGAATGGGCTATGCCGGCAACTGGCCATTGAGGTACACCAGTGAGACGGAAAAGAGCAGAAAGGGAGCCTGTCTCAGCGGCAAACAAGGCACCCAGGGGATAACAGGGATAACGAGCTCTGTGGACTTTGACTGTTAGCCTGTCGCTGTCATTTTGCTGACTGTACCTTTAAAATACCATCTTCTCCAAATCTGGGAGATTTTTTGCCTTGGGGAGGGGGAGTGAAATATGTGCTTAGAAGGTTCTGGAAACATTTTGTATGTAATAAACCAGCTCCTGCCGGGGTGTAACTGAGAATCTGTACCACCAAAAGGGCACGAATCTTTCAAGTTAGGAGGGTGTGGCTAAATGCACGGTGGCAGGATGGCGCGTGAAGGGCACCTTTCCCTTCGACAAAGGGGGAAAATCCTTCTTACCGGGAAGATTAACACTGGGCTCATTTGTTATTCTACACTGATGTATGGCAGAACTGAAGACTGCAAAAGCTATTAGAGCACATGTCTTAAACAGACCGCATCCTTTGGGATTACATCAGTGCTCTCAGTTGGGGATAATTCTGGCAATGTCTGGAAACATTTTGGTTGTCACTGTTGGAGTAGGTGGTGCCGGCATCTAGTAAGAGGAGGCTGGGGGTGCTGTGTAACACCCTAGATGCCCAGGACGGCCCCCACAACGGAACTACCAGGTCCAAAATGTCAATAGTGCAAAGTCGAGAAATTCTGGATTCGATTTATTCATTTATGATGAACCAAGAAGTCTATCCCAGTAACTTTTGTATCTTTCCCATCTTACTACGTTTCTAAATCATTTAAAAATCCTCTTTGCAGCCCTCCTGGAGGTAATTTATTATTATTTTTTTAAAGGGATGAGGGCACTGTTAATGACGTCAGCTGGACCTTTCTGGAAAAAGCAAACCTCGAAGGCTGGGAAAAGCAGGAGTGGTAGACACGGCCTCCCTGCACAGAGAGCCATGCCCCTCTTTAATTTGTAAAGTAAGGCAAGTGGGTGTTAAAAAGCTGAAAGTATTTATAGACAGAAGATAGCTTTCATCAGCTCACTGGCATTTCCATCAAACGTACGAGAACTGCAGTGAGTCACTGCTTTGAGGAAGCTTGCGAGGGTTTCGGCGTCCCACCAGCAGCTCAGGGGGGTGATTCAACAACCAGGGATTGGAAAGGGATGCACCCCTGTCCACAGGAAGGTGATTTCGACAGGGATGCTTCCAAAGGTGACATAATGGCCCAGAATTTTACAACCTCCAAACAGCAGAGGGAAATGAAATCTCCTCTTTTTATCTGCCAGATTCTGGGATCTGATGGAATACTGCCTGTGTTCTCTGGGACCACCGCTGGGCTAAAAGGTTGCTACAGATTTTCTGAATAAAATCCAGAAATTCCACAAACTTCCTAATCCTCAGTCATCAAGAGCTTTCTTTCCTTTTGAGTCCCCTTGTTTAAATGCTTATAGCCACACAGTCTGGCCTGAGACCAAGTGGACTTTATTTTTTCAAACTTTATAAGTGTCTGGTTTTGGCCTTTTTGAGAGGAGAGGGAGGGATGAGGGGTTCACGTGAAGAGGGTGCCAGCAGTTTCCTGGGGGGCATGATGGATTCTCCCCTGGGCTCTGTCCTCATTTAAAAAAGGGAACATCCTGGCCACCAAGACATTATGTTTGGATCCCTCATATTCTCTGAAATGGCTCTGGAGACAGGACAGGGATGTGCAGCTAGAGAAGGATCCACACTCTGGAGAAGCAGCACCACAGGCAACATGGTGTCATCCTGAGACAGTCCCTATACCCACCCCCCCATGCTAGGGCCAGGCCATCAGGGAGGGGACAGTGGGGAGCTCCACCTGCTCCACACCAGTGCGTGTCAGCTGACCAGTCACAGGCTGGAAGAGGAGCCCAACATAGTCAGAGATGATTTCAAAATACCATTCGGTGGGTCTCCCAGACTACTCACAGCTGCAACTCATTCAGAAGGCCTGCTGGTTGCGAGATGTGATTTCAGACCCGATTCATTCATCCCGCACAGATTCTTTTTCATCTACTTTAATAAGTCTATACTGGGAGCAGGGGAGAGGGCATAAAGACCCTCCATACAAATCTAAAAGCTTCTCTGTCTAGAAATTCTCGTCTCCGGAATCTTAGTCCTGTTTTCTAGCCCCCCACCCCCGATTTTTAACTTTATAAAAGCCTTATTTTCCTCCAATACTTTTGATACTTTGAAACTCACTGGGGGAAGAAAAAAAAAGCATTGTGCTACAGGCTCTTAAAAAAAGGCTGATGCTATAGGGTTATGTGTTTTAAGTACTTTTCCATAAGAATTAAAAGATAAATTGATTTATGTAAAGTAGCATAATGATGCATTAATTCAACATTATAGTTCACTAGCTGCTTTAAATTTAACATACTTAAAAATGCATTGCTTCTGCAGAAAGTTCTGTATTTTCTTTAAATATAGTTCACATGTAGATTTAAGTATCTTTCATCTTATGCAAATGTTCATTAATGCGTTTATATTTCATAATATTTGGACATCTTCATTCTGGCATTTTCTTACTCCAGTACTTTCTGTTTTCTGCATAGTTAATCTATGTAAATTGAAGTTTACATCACTCTTATATAGGCACATGAGATGAGAAAGATTTACCCCAAGAAGCCACTTTCTGAAAACCCTGCCAGGAACCACTGGGCCACAGCCAGTGTCTAACTTCCTTTTGCCGAACTCATCTGTCCCAGTTCCCTTCTTTTTGGTCAAGGGGCCAGGTCTCTGCCCCCAGTGCCATATCCATACACCTTCATCCTCATCCCCAGTGTAGAAGTCGGAATTCCATATGTTTCTGTAGAGTCTTATCCTCATCTGTGCTGATGAGTTTCACCCACAGATAAATACATGAATACAAGGTTGCAACAGACCAGCCCAGGTTTTCACAGAGATGGCCCCGAGGACAATGTGGGTGCCTAACACAGAGGGAGAAAGGTGACAGCCTTTCTTTCTTTTTTTTTTTTTTTTAAACTTTTATTTATTTATTTATTTTTGCAGTTTTTGGCCAGGGCTGGGTTTGAACCTGCCACCTCCGGTATGTGGGCCGGTGCCCCACTCCTTTGAGCCACAGGTGCCGCCCGTGACAGTCTTTCTGTTAGAGTGGACAGCCACACACCATATTGATGTAATATGAGCTCCAGTTAAAACCATAACTTTATTTATTTATTTTCTGAGAGTGAGTCTCATTCTGTCGCCCTGGGTAGAATGCAGTGGCAATCAGCCTGGCTCACAGCAACCTCAAATTCCTGGGTTTAAGTGATCTTCCTGCCTCAACCTCCTGAAGAGCTGGAACTACAGGCACCTGCTACCATCCCCAGCTAATTTTTCTATTTTTAGTAGGGACAAGGTCTCATTCTTGCTCAGGCTGGTCTCAAGCACCTGAGCTCAAGGGATCCTCCTGCTTCAGCCTCCTAGCGTGGTAGGATTCCAGGCATGAGCCACTGCGCCCTGCTTAAAAGCATCACTTTAAAAGAAGACTTTTATTTTCAAAATGTGTTTTTACTAAGGGGAAAAAAATTATCATTGCATTCTAAAGAGGAGTCTCTCTTAGCCAAACACCAGTGCAGGCTGATGTAATTTCCGGCTCTCTTTCCCTTCATTCTAGCTACTTCCAACCTGTTCCTGCCTGGCTCCCTAGCTGGGTATCCTCTGGTTGTAAGAGGGCCTGTCCTGCCCTCATTGTTGTGACAGCACATGGCCACATTTAATTTGGGATTCTTGGGTGCATCGCCCAACTCTGTAGCCAAAACCTAAGCAAAGGCAGGCACAGCCCCGTCTTTCCAGGGTCAAGAACAATTGTGTCCTTTGGGCATAGGGTCTTATTTGGAATAAGTAGCTACATTTTAATTGGCAACTGATTAAGGCAAGTTGAAAGTGTACTTCACCTCCAACATCAGCTGGGTGAATTCTTCATTACTGAGGAATGAAGGCTTCCAGTCTTGCTGAATATCACAGATTTCCGTTTGAGCTGAGACCTCTAAAAAAAAAAGATACAAATAAATTTTTAGGTCAATGGCACCTAGAACTTAGAGTTAACAAATGAAACACTTGTAACTTTGTGTTACTCTCTGTGCAGCTGAGTTCAAGAAGCCAATATAAGGAAATATGTCACCCTGATTTCCAAGTGTTGAGAACTTTGAGTTTCATGGGCTTAAAAAGCTTTTGATGTCCTCACACCCCTTTAATGAGGCTTTGGGGAAGAGAGTACCACGCCTTCTCATGGGTGTAGTGCCTGCCACTTGGAGGTGGCATGATGCCCTTGAATTTCTACATTACAAACCCTGTCATCAGTGGTTGGAATTAGGTAGCTGCCACCTGGCAATGCAACAGGAACAAAGATTGGGACTGTGGGACACTTAACAAGCTGCTTCTTCACGGTCAAGGTGAAGGTGAAGCAGAACACTTCAGAGATGACCTGGGATTTTCAAAATTTCAGAAACATCTTAGGCTTGGAGTAAGTAACCCACTGTGTTATGCAGAATGTTCCATATTTTTCAGCATTCCTGTTACTGAAGTATATTGTGCTACACTAATACACATTACTTAGTTGCTTTTAAGGCAAGAACTTAATCTCTGCAAAACTTTTTGGGTTACTCTGTAGTTTCACTATTTCATGTAACCACCTTGTACTGAAGACATTATTCACGTTTATCAGTGCAAACAGTCAATGTCCTGCACAGGACTCCTTAGATATTCTAGTTCTTCTGGTCTTTAGGAAGAATGTTTTATTACTAAATTATCTCTGATAAGATTATCACAGGTATCTTACACCCAATATCAAATATACTTTTCCTTCATCTTAAACCAGGCGTCCTCAAACTAGGCCCGCGGGCCACATGTGGCCTGCCTAGGACATTTATCCAGCCTGCTGGGTGTTTTTGCCACTACTGCCTGTCCTGCTTAGCAGCCGACTTGTCCCGGGGCCCACAATCCAGCCCTCCAATGGTCTGAGGGACAGTGACCTGGCCCCCTGTTTAAAAAGTTTGAGGACCCCTGTCTTAAACCAACATTTTGTTCTACTTTACATAGTACGAGATTTCTTCAGGGATTATTTTCTTAGTGCTAGGGAAAACAGGTAAGAATATAAGACTCATACCTGAAAAAAAAAAAACTAACCCATTTGACAACTTGCTGGAGAATGTGAATTATTAAGGTAGACAACTTACCAACTTTAAACCAGGAGAAAGATTCAAGGCTCTCCCCCTTTGTGCTTGTGTCTGTGGTAATCTCCCTTATGTGAAGCCTGGGAGATGAATTCTGCCACTTGAATGAAAGCAGCAGTTACTCATGAACAAAGGATGTGAAGAGCTAAGTTACATACATGTGAGTCTATAAACCTTTACTATTTCTATGACCCGACATTCCTGGCAATGCTCAGCTCTTGTGGGGAAGGTCTCTCCCTTCAACATGGCAGAGAAAGTAAGCTGCTGCTGCTGATATATAAAATTGGATTTTTGTCTTTGTGATTTTAAAGAAGCACAAAGGAGCCACTAAGAGCCTTTGGTAACCAAACACAGGAAGAAAGAGAGGAGAGGAAACCGTGCCAGCAGTCGGGCAGGCAATGCCAGTGAAGAGGGCGCTCAGGGAGGTCCAGTGTGTGGGGTCACCGCACAGTGCTGGGCGCACTTGGTGAAATGCATCCTGGGAGGCGGAGGCAGGGTGCCAAGTACAGATCTTGGCCAGAGATCATTCTTCAGTGCTGGCCAAGGTACAGGAGAGAGGGTAAAACTCCCAGTTCTTCAAACAAATGGTTGCCACAGTTTGACCCGTTAGTAAAGAGATGGACCAAGGATGTGCTAATATATTAGCCCTGTTAACTCTTCTTCCTTTTCCCAAGTACACTCATCTGTAAGACCCTTTTGACCATTAAGATTAAATTCTAGTTTTTTTTTTTGAGACAGAGTCATACTCTGTCACCCTGAGTAGAGTGCCCTTTCATTATCATAGCTCATAGCAACCTCTAACTTTTGGGCTCAAGTAATCCTCTTGCCTCAGCCTTGTAAGTAGATGGGACTACAGACACCCACCACAATGCCCAGCTAGTTTTTCTATCTTTAGTAGAGACGAGGTCTCACTTTTGCTCAGGCTGGTGTGGAACTCCTAAGCTCAAGCAATTTACCTGCCTTGGCTTCTCAAAGTGCCAGGATTACCATGTGAGCCACCATGCCTGGACCAAACTATACATTAATTCTCCAAGAGAAAACCCTTTATGGCAGCCAAAATGTCATTTAGATAGAGGTCCATTCAACTTAAGGGTGAAGGAAAATGAAAGACCTATTCCTTTCACATAAGCCATTTTTAGATCATTATTGCATGTGACTGGATATTTTTCAGTAACAGCATACAAATGCTAACGCAGCCACTTCACTTGCTGTGTAGTTCAACAACTCAAGTTTAGTCCTTGGACATGAAGGTTCAATTCACAGCATATTAAAAAATATGTACGTTAGATAAGATGTCTCAAAGCAAGGGGAAAAACGTGATGCTGGGAAACATAATTCAGTGCTGTACCCATGTCTTCACCGGCACGGATGTAATCAGGTCGTAAGCTACAAGTGACAGGGCAGGATCATCCAAGAGGGATGGTCAAAGTGGTTTTTCAATTTTGAGGAAAACAAAACCACCTGCCATTTTTGCAGGGAGTGATTGCAGTTACCAGCCAACCCCCAAATGCCACTCTGGAAGAACTTGCAGTTGTGCCCTGAAGTTCTCAACTCTGGTAACTCTGAATGAGGAGTGGCACATCTTTGGGCTGTATGTGGTCAAAGAAAAGTCTGGAAAATGGGGTAGAAAATACTGCAGAGCGAGGTAAATATCACCCTGTCTGATAGAGATATTTCTCTTTGTTCTGCAGTCCTCTCAACCCACGCCACACCCACGCAGGCAGATGCACTGAAAGGAATGAATGAGAAATGGGATTTGGGGCTGGGAGAAAATTTCATTAGATCAGCTTGAGACTCACTGGGAAGAGGATTACGTGCAGGCCAGGCTGGCCCCGTAGGTGGATGTGGATGAGGTTGCTCAATGTGCCTGCTGTTTATATGATTTAGGGGTTTCTCCCTTACAGGAGATGCAGTTAACACATGATTTTGTGACCAAGACACACGGTCAGATTCTCTCTTGATTTGGCCTACTTTACAAAATAAACAAGTGTGAAATCCAGAATTAAAGATATATTCCCCAAGATGAGAAAACAGCACTTGAAAGATTATTGAGCCAAGAGCTAAATATCCTTGAGGATGACTTAGACCTAATCATCTTTCCTTACTTATCATATCCTCTCCTTTTAGCATGAAGATAGAAGCCTGTCTCCATCCATGGTTCTTCACCCTGGAGAGATTTAAAAATACTGATGCCTGAGCCTTCCCTAGCAGTCTGCTGGTAAAAAAAACTCCACCAACAACAACAAAAAACCCTGATATGTAGTGTTTACCCATTCCTATGGTGTAAACACTCTGACCATGGCTGATTCCAAACTACCAACTTGATGTCAACTGTCTCATAAAACTTCTGAACATTTAGGGTCCCCTCTTGCAAGCTGGTGCGAGCTAGTTCCAGCATACCACTGGAGTCCCCACCTCAGAGATTCTGAGGTAGTGAGCTGTTACCCAGTTGTTATGTATTTTTAAAAGAATTCTCAGGTGACTCTAGTGGGCAGCCAAGGTTGAGAACCACTGGTCCACATGGACACCCTCAAGGATAGCTACAGTGCAGCTTCTGTTTACACAATAAACATCTGCAAGAGCACAATGAATTATGACTTGAGGAAGAGTAGAACAATGTAGTATTAAAAACCTAGGCTCTGCAGATGGGCAGCTGGGCTCGGATTCCACATCTTCCTGGCTGTCTGACTTGGGTCCATACTTAACCTTGCATGCCTCTGTTGCCCTATCTGGGCAGTGATATCAAATCAAAGTGCTGCTGTGAAGCTTGGAGGAGTTCCCATAGGTAGAGCCTTAGGTCAATGCATGACTCACAGTAGGCCTTGAATAAATGAGGACCACCCATATTCTCCACTTTGTCACAGATGCCTACAGTCCATGTCTGTCATGATTGTAAGTAAAGGAGAGTGTTTGCTTGTTTTTTTTTTTTTTTGCCTTAATCCAAGTTTCAGTCCAAGCAACCACTCTCCTTATCCATAAAGTCTGCCATGGAATGACTGCTTCCTTTGGGATGGAATCACAGAGACGAGTGAGTGCTTTGTGTGATCCTGTCCGTCTCTGAACAGCTTGAGCAGAGTAGCCCTTCATCTTATGAAAAAGGCAAGATGAGACAGGCACTCCCGGTGTTTGGAGGCTGCGTTTCTGCTGACTGATCCTTTCCAGGGCCCAGATTTGACAATTCTGTAATTCCACAGCGGACAGAGCCCGGCATAAATGTCACACTGATGAACTTGATCCCAGCTGGCCTACTTAACAGCTGTCCTGCTTCTCAGTGGCACTGACCTAGTTTGAGTAATTTGCACAAAATATCTTGGCAATCAAACCAACCTGCTATTTCACTTGGCTAAATCATTATTTAGGAAATATAACCATTCCGGTTAAATTATTGGGGGCAATCAAATAACTGCTGCAACACTTTATTCGAATCCTTCCTGATGGATCTTCCCTGACTTTTAACAAAAGCCATTAACATGTTCTTTTACTCTTTTCCTGGGCAGCTTGGGAGGGGGGTAGCAGGAAGGAGGATCAATCATTACTGTCACAATTTTTAATAGGTATATATGATTATCAAAGAAATAATAAAAGAATAAGAAGTACAGAAAAACTTTCCAGTGTTCCAGCTGCACCCTCATCCATGAAGTCATCTTGTCTAGGGAAATGTTCAGTGGAACAGAATCGTCACCATCAGCAGAGAAGAACTGTAATTATTTCCTCACTAGTTCTGACATTTCTGATTTTATTATGCTTGGTGTCATGGTTAAAGAAGAAAGGATTCTGCTCTTCCTGCTTGTGAATAGATCCTCAGCTCTCTTAAATATTCTCTGAATTTTCATACCGTCTTGGGTGATTGGCAGGGTAGGTGTGATTAGCAACAAGAGGCAAAAGGGTTTTCAGGAGTGCAAAAGGGTGAGGGGATAATTTAAGAAAGACATGAGTTCAAGGATGGATCTGAGTGGTAAGGTCGTGTGATGGAATACTACACACCAGTGAAGAGGAAGCTGGACAGATTTCATAAATACCAGGTGCACAGTGGGTGATTCCACCTAAGGAATACAACCTTATTCCATAAGCAGAACTGGGGATTCCACCTAAGGAGGTCCCCAAGGTGAAACCAGCCTGTAGTGCTGGAAGTCAGAGTAGAGGTTTCTTTTGGAGACAGCAGAGGTAGACAGGCAGGGTCATCGCCTGGGGAAGAGTCTATTTCTTGATCTGGGTATTGGCTCCCCAGCTGATGATATAATTCAATCACATAGTTATGATGTGTGTATTTTGCATCTGTGTTACACTTCTATAAAGTATAAAGAGAAGTTAAAAAAGAAAAAGAGTTGTGAGCTGGGATAACTGGATATTCACATACAATAGAATGAATTTCCACTTCCTACCTTAGACCATTCACAAAACTAATTCAAAATGGATAAAATTTCTAAACACTTAACCTATAGTTTAAAACTATAAAACTCTTAGAAAAAAACATAGGTATAAGTCTTCATTACCTTAGACTGGGCAATGGCTTCTAAGATTTGATATCTAAAGCACAAGCAATCAAAATATAAGCTGGACATTAATCTATTAAGTTTAAAAACCTTTGTGTGTCAAAAAACATCATTGAAAAAAGTTGAAGACAATCCACAGAATGGGGAAATATTTGCAAATTATATATCTGATAAGGGTTCAGTATTCAGAATATATACAGGACTGTTGCAACTCACAAATAAGAAGGTAAATAAGTAACTCAATCTAAAAATGGCAATGGATATGGACATTTCTCCAAAGAAGAGATTCAAAGGGCTCACAAACATATGAAAAGATTGTGCAACACACAATTTCATTAGCCACCAGAGAAATGCAAATCAAAACCAAATGAGGTATTATCTGATACCCATTAGGGAAACAATCATCACCGTCATGATAATGAAAATAACGAGGGTGTTGGATGTGGAGAAACTGGGACCCTCATGTATTCTGCTGGGAATGTAAAAGGGTGCAGCCGCTTTGGAAAACAATTTGGAATTCGATCAAAAAGTTAATTACTAGTTACCACTTGACCCAGCAATTCCTCTCTTGGGAATATACCCAAGAGAAGTTAAAAATGTATCAGTTTACACATGATGTAAACTGTTTACACATGAATGTTCAAAATAGCACTATTCATAACAGCCCTAAATTGGTCTCCAACTTGTGAGCTCAGGCAATCCACCCGCCTCAGCCTCCAGAGTGCTAGGATTACAGGTGTGAGCCACCACGCCTGGCCTAACAACCCCAAATTGGAAATAAGCCAAATATTCATCAACTTAGGAATGGATAATCAAAACGTGGTACGTCCACGTAATGGACTATCATTTGTCTATAAAGGGGAATGAAGTCCTAACGCATGCTAAATAGAAATGCCTAAGTGAAAGAACCAGACACAAAGGCCGTATATTGTATGATTCTATTTGTATGAAATGCCCAGACTGGGTAAATCTATAGATAGAAAACAGATTAGTGGTTGTCAGGACCTGGGGTGGGGGGCACACGGGAAGTGCTCATCGGTGAGGGGTTTCTGGGTTTGTTTATTTTTCTGAGACAGGGTCTGGCTCTGTCACCTGGGGTATAATCAGCTCACTGTATCCTCAAATGCCAGTGCTCAAGTGATCCTCTCACCTAAGCCTTCCAAGCTTCTGGGACAAGAGTGAGGTAATGCTCCCTGCTGGGTAGATGGCTTCTTTCTGGGGTGAAGTTAGACAGTGGTGATGGTTGCATGACCTTGTGAATATACTACAACCCACTACACTCTATACTTTAAAATGGTGAATTATATGATATAGAAATTGTATCTTTAAAAAAATACAATAGATTTGGCAGTAAGTAAATGAATTATTTTCAGTGTATTTTTTTTCACAGGGCAGCTCAAAAAGACTAAAGAGTTTTGGGGCAGTGGCAGAGGGGGATGGAAAAATTTCATATGGTCTGTGGTCTGACCTAGTGGGAAATGAGCAATCGAGCCTTGTACCTGTTCAGGGGTGACTAAAAGACACTTGCTCCAGGGAACTTTGATGAAGACATTCCCATTGTGAAAGCCACCCCTCTCTCGGGCTGGGTGCTACCTGCAGGGCTGCTCTGGATTCTCTCGTCTGGCTAACAGCAGCTGGAGATGGGGCTATCACAGAGTGCGGAGAGCCTCTGAAAGGGGGAGCCTAAGACTGAGAGGTTGGGCCTTCCCGGAAGAGTGAGCTAACCATGGTGAAGTCACGCCACGTGGAGAGGGCAGGGTGGAATCAAAACAGAGAGGAAAGCAACCTTTACCATTGTGTTTCTGCAGAAATCCAATGACCTTTTCCAACACGGTGGTCTTGTCCATTTTGCGCGTGTTGCCAGGGAGCATGGAGCTAAGCTCTTTGATAAGAACATTGAACTGGTCCCGACGCTTCTTCTCCGACTTGTTTCTAGAAGCTCTGTAAACACAAAACACACAGGCTACTACTGGAACATTCCACTTCATAAATGCTTTGTTCTGAAACAGAGGTACTGTGTCATAGAGCATGGTCTATTGTGATCAGCTTATCAAAAACTCCTTCAAGGGAGGTGATGTTAGCCGTATTTCAGAGCTGAGTAATGTGATAGAAAATGTTTTGAAGAAAAAAAATAAAATGTTTTGCTAGACTCTTGGCCACAAAGAAGACAGCATCAATAACCAGTAAGTTCTGACTCAGACGGAACATTTTACCCAGATTAGCTCTGTACCCAGCTGCCACTCACTCTGACTTTAGGAGCAAATGACATGCTGCTTATTGAGACTGCTGCGCTCTGGAAGTCTTTCCTCGGGCTCAACCTACATCCTCCCTGCAATCCAGAGCACCCAGCTCAGTGCTGATGCACAAGGGGTGGCCAGCAGGACACTTCCTGGCCCCTGCCCCAAGGAGCTCCCCACTCTGCTGGGGAGACAAGGCAGACCCTAGACAAAACGGTCTGTAAGCTGTGCAGACCCAGGGCTGACATGTGGCAGGTGCCACATGTGGCTGTCAAGCTGCTGAAAGCATCTGAGCCCTTTGGAAAATGACATGAAGGAAACTCAAATGCATATCACTAAGTTGAAGGCACCACTCTGAAAAAGCTGCATACGGTATGAGTCCAACTCTACAACATCCTGGAAGATGCAAATCCACAGAGACAGTGCAAAAAGATCAGTGGTTGCTGGGGGTTAGAGGGTAGAAAGGTGGAGCATCAAGGATTTGCAGGTAGTAAAACCTACTCTGTATGATACCCCCATAGTGGATACGTGTCTTTACACATTTGTCCAAACTTGAAGAATGCGCATCACCAAGAGTAGCCCTGATGTTAGCTACGGACTCTGGGAGATGACACTGTGTCAGCATGGCTCCATCGGTTGTAACTAATGTCCCACTCTGGTGTGTGTGGGGGGTGTTGATAGTGGGAAGCAGTGTGTGTGGGGAACTGGGGAATATGAGCAAATCATGGTACCTTCCAGTCAACTTGGCCGTGAGCCTAGATCTGCTTTAAAAAGTAAAGTCTGTTTTTATTTATTTATTTATTTATTTATTTATTTATTTATTTATTTATTTATTTACTTTTGAGACAGAGTGTCACTCTGTCACCCTGGGTAGAGGGCTATGGTGTCAGTCTAGTGCACAGCAAACTCAAACTCTTGGGCTCAAGTGATCCTCCTGCCTCAGTTTCCTGAGTAGCGGGGACTCCATGTACCTGCTACCACATCTGGCTAATTTTTCTCTTTCAGGGGGTCTCACTCTTGCTCAGGCTGTTCTCAAACTCCTGAGCTCAAGCAATCCACCTGCCTTAGACTCCCAGAGTGTGAGGATTACAGACATGACCCACCACATCCAGTAATTCCACGTAAAAATGAAAAACGACATCCTGTACTATATACCTGTGGAAGAGACCACAGGAAGCTGCTCAGTTGAGGAGAGGGCACGTCTCTAAGGAATGTGAATCGAGAATCCCGGCTCTAGGGTCTGCTCTAGCACACAACCCAACAGGGAGCAGGCAAGGCAGGAAGCCCTCCCCTGAGCAAGCGAGGAAGCAGGGGCCCTGATAGGATGACACAACACGGCCCTCTCCAACGGTCAGCTTGTCCAAAGGAGAGCAAGGAGATCCAGGGCTGGGGGGAGCTGACCCACTCTTCCTCCCAAATTCACCCAAGATGGACGTTCTAGAATGTTGGCTCCCTGCAAGAGAGCAGGGCCTGTCAAACACCATCTGCCTGGAGGGCCAGGCACCCCGGGCTTGGGAGCAAGACTCCTGGAAGAGCTCGTCACTCATCAGGAAGCTCATGGCCAGTGTGCGGTCAGGGCACCGGGTGCTGGTGGATCGTGACACACCTCCCATGGGGCAGGCATCAATATCTACAGGGATCAGTATCAATAAAGACTCTGCTTCCCCCAAGAGCCCCTAGAAACATTCAGTATCCTTCCCCTAGACACCGCGACGGCCGTAACACTCATGCGCCTCTGCCCAATCACGCACAGCCTGTCTGTGAGACGCGTGTTCACAACTCATCTTATATTGATTCTATCTCAATTTGGGCTATTTCCTGAGGATATTTGAACAATTCTTTAAAGTCCACCTGAAGTGTGTGGCTACTACCCTTTACCTAAAGGATCTTTTCCTTATCCTTAGGGCAGTGAAGCTACTTTTCTCTCCTTCCCATCTGTTCTTGGATTTTGGGTTAAGGGATTTCTACAAAGGCCGTGTCCCCAGCCGAGCCACTCTCTATACCCGTGCTCTCTCACATCACAGGCTAGCTGCAGGTGCGGCGGCAAGAGGCTGAGGCGTCTTGTTGCTGGTCTAGGCTGAAAAGCACAGCGTTCAAACGCATGGAGAGAAGAAAGGAGCCCTTTAACTTTCTGAGTGACTGTCTATGCATTATAAATAATTTTTTGGCCTAGATTTCAGAGTGACATGCAACCTCCTTAGCCAAAAAAAGCTCTGTTCCTGTCCTAGTTTGCCCATTATAAATTATTTGTGAGCCGATAACACCCAGCTCATTATTGCTCTGTTCTCTTCTTCAATGAGTGTAATGACGACCAACATGGTCTGGCAGAGGCTCCGATGAGGGCTCCTATCATTAGTGACAAAAACACAAGCTTGCTCCCGTCAGCCTCTGTCTGGGACACACCACGGTCCCCACTGGAAATTGGTCCCTGTCATCTGGCTCTGCAGCTATGAGGTCAAAGAAGGAAAATGAGCCTGGAGTGACCTTATTTCCAATAAGGAGGTGTGCTCGACAGGGCCCCAAGACCACCACGCACAGGCACCAACGGGATGAAAACACTGCAACAATCAGGATTTAGGTTACTTTTTTAAGGCATTATCTCCATTTAATAAAATTCACCCATTTTAAGCACAGAGTTTGATGAATTTGGGGAATCGTGTAACCACCACTAAACCCAAGATACAGAATACGACGTACCCAAGTTCCCTCACTGTAAAGAATCTTCTCCTGTGTCTCTGTTACGAATGTCCCAACCACAGCCACAGGCAACCACTGATGTGTTGTCATTTTAGTTCCACCTTCTCTAGAATTTCACATACATGGAATCATGCAGGATACAGTCTTTAACTTTTATTTAGCACAAAGTTTTTGAGATGCATCCATGCGGTTACAGATACTAATATTTCATTCCTTTGTACAGCTGACTAGCAGTCCACTGAATAAATATGCCATGACACATGGGTTGTTTCCAGGTTGGGGGTATTAAGAATAATGGTGTTCCGGCTTAGTGCCTGTAGCTCAGTGGCCAGGGTGCCAGCCACATACACCAGAGCTGTGGGGTTCGAACCCAGCCTGGACCTGCCAAACAACGATAAGTACAACAACAACAACCAAGAAAAAAAAATAGCTGGGCATTGTGGTAGGTCCCAGCTACTTGGGAGGCTGAGGCAAGAGAATCTCTTAAGCCCAGGAGTTGGAGGTTGAGGTGAGCTGTGATGCCACAGCACTCTACTGAGGGCAATATAGTGACACTCTGTCTCAAAAAAAAGAATGGTGTTCTGAATACTCCAGCATAGATCTTAGATACAGGCATTCATTTGCCTTGGGCAAATCCAGAGGCATGAAATTGCTGGGTCATATGTGAAATGTATGTTTAACCTTCTAAGACACTGCCATACTATTCTACAAAGCTGGCGAGACCATTTTTGCATTTCTCTCAGCAATGTACGAGTGTCCTAGTTGCTACAATCCTTGCCAACACATGGTACTGTCAATCATTTCTTGTTTTTTACTTTTGCCATTGAAGTGTGTTATCTTTGTGGTTTGAATCTGCATTTCCCGATGACTAGTGATGTCGGATGTCTTTTGGTGTGCTTAATGGCCTTCATGCTTTGGCGAGGGGTTTGTTCAAATCTTCCGCCTGTTTTTCAACTTGATTATCTTCTTCTTCTTGAGTTTAAGAGACAGAGAGAGGAGGAGAGGGAGGAAAGGGAGGAGGGGGAGGAGAGGGGAAAGCAGGGGAGGGTATGTGTGTGTACTTTAAATATACATTGATATAAGCCTTACCCTTTGATTTTTTTAAATTAAATCATAGCTGTGTACATTAATATAGTCATGGGGTACAATGTGCTGGTTTTATATACAATTTGAAATATTTTCATCAAACTGGTTAACATAGCCTTCACCACATTTTCTTAGTTATTGTGTTAAGACATTTATATTCTACATTTAGGAAGTTTCACATGTACGCTTGTAAGATGCACCGTAGGTGTGGTCCCACCAATTACC
>CAUYQV010134822.1:0-41381 GCA_963574575.1 Galagoides demidoff | reverse complement strand
CCAGGAGTTGGAGGTTACTGTGAGCTGTGATGCCACAGCACTCTACCCAGGGTGACAGCTTGAGGCTCTGTCTCAAAAAAAAAAAAAAAAGTAAAAACAAGAATATACTTTTGGGAGGCACCTGTGGCTCAGTGGGTAGGGCACTAGCCCCATATACCAAGGGTGGCAGGTTTGAACCTGGCACTGGCCAAACTGCAACAAAAAATAAGCGAGCAGTGTGGTGGGCACCTGTAGTCCAAGCTACTTGGGAAGCTGAAGCAAGAGAAATGCCTAAGCCCAGGAGTTGGAGGTTGCTGTGAGCTGTGAAGCCACAGCACTTACCAAGGGTGATAAAGTGAGACTCTGTCTCTTAAAAAATATATATATATATATATATTTTTTCTATGCTTTGAACTTCTTTTAAAAATAATTTAATTAATGATCTTTTAAAAAAATTTTTTTTCAGCTTTTTTTTTTTTTGGCTGGGGCCAGGTTTGAACCAGCCACCTCCCTTATATAAGGCTGGTGCCCTACTCCTTTGAACCACAGGCACCTCCCTCTTTAAAATTTTTTGCGGGGGGCAGCACCTGTGGCTCAAAGGATTAGGGCGCTGGCCCCATATACTGGAATTGGCGGGTTCAATCCCGGCCCCAGCCAAATAAATACATAAAAATAAAAAAAAATAAAAATAAATTTTGTGGCATACCAGTGTGCTGCAGCAAACTGGTTGAAAACCACTGCTCTAGGTAGAAATAATAGTCTATGCCAAGACCCATACATCAGAGAGAGCTCAGTGGACTTGAAGAACTCATAGGAGTTCGTTATGAACTTTCTGTGATTGAACTGAGTGAGGGGGCTGGGAGAATATTGTAGGTCAGGCTCCCCAGGAAATAGATTCTGGGTCCAATTTATGTGCACGATGTTTCTTGGGGTGTGCTCTTTGGAGTGAGTAAAAGAAGCATGACTGGACAGAGAAGTTCAACTGCAGGGCAGTTGCGACACAGGCCTCCATTGATTTCACCAGGATCTCTAGAGCTAGGAAAGCCCATCAGATACGTCCCAAATTGAGGCCAGGGGACCAGGCCCTGACACTCCTGCATTAAGCAGTCATTAGATGTGGGCTGCTCCCAGAAGGGAGAATATATAGTCTTGGGTGGGGCAGTTTCCTTTGGCCAAGGGCAGTGCCTGGGGTGGGAGATGTGTTAGCGCAGCCTCACTTGCACAGCTGGGGGAAGGAATGTCCTCATCCTAAAGGGTAAATTCAAGCAAAGCCATACACCACAGTGTCCACTTCAGTAGGACAGCAGAGGCCAGCCTTTGCCAAGTTTGTAGGACACACCAAACAGGTGATATGGTAAGAACAATGGGAAAACAACTAGAGTTCCAAGTTAAGTGAGAAGCAATATAAACAGATTTGTGTTTCAGAGAGATTTCTCTGGAAGCCAGATAAAGGATGGATTAGAGGCCAACAAGGCTAAATTCATGGTGAGAGGTAGATTAGGCTTTTGCAGTGACTTGGGGGATATAATGAGAGTTAAAATGAAAGCAGTGTCAGTGGCAGAAAGCGAGCTAACTGGATGCCATTGAGAAGTATTCGGGATATAGAATTGACAAAACTTGGTTGCTGATCGAATGAGAATTAAAAAAGGAGGAGTCAGGTTGACGGCCAGATTCTGTGTTCACAGCAGCCTCCCTCTGACCCCTCCTATCTGGCTCCTGTACCACAGCCAGGGTGAAGGAGCTTCATTATGTAATTTCCCTGCTTGGGACTCTTGATTGTCTGCCAACTCCTTCCCAAGAAAGTCTAGATTTCTCAGGCTAAGGGAAGTCTTTGCAAATAAGTTACATCTAAGCTAAGACCTATAATTTGAATAACAGGCAAAGGAAGAGCGAGTGCATAGAGGAGTTAGGTGCCCCATGGAGGGGACAGACGCAAATGGCCCTTTAGAAGCAGCTCTGACCAGCAAGGCTCCCTCTCAAAGTTGAGCATATTTCTTCCAGATCCTTTCCCTGGTGCCCTGTTTTTCTTTGCCATGTATCTCCTATTCAGTCTTGGAGCCTTGTTTCGTCACCATGCTCTTGCCTAGACTAATTCCTGAACCCCAAACACCCCTTTTCTCGTGCCTGAGCTTATATTTGCCTCCAGAATTGGCACTTTATCAAATTCTTACAGTCTTCAATGTTGTGGTCAGGTTGTGTCACCTGACGGCCTCTCTGACAAATGCATGGAAGGTTGCATAGCTGCACATAAGTACCTCAGTTGGTTGTTGGGGCCATTTATTGGACTTTAGCATACACTCCAAATCTGGTCTTCTTATGAGAGTTCATTGCTCTCTAGCCCTTAGAGCTGATAGATTTGTGGTAATTGTACTACGGTTCAACATATCTCACATACTTGTGAAGATAAAGTTCTTAGATTTGCAAATCATGCACTGCGGTGGACATGTTGCCTCATTAATCTGTAACTGGTGAAAATGAGATGTTCTTCATAAATAGTCAGAAAATACAAGTTTTCTTTTCCCCTGGAAAAGAGGTTTTTTATCTTAAATAATTTAATAGAAATCTTCCCAAGTATATTTCAAGCTTATTTACTTTTTAAAAGCCATGTTGTTTTCTTAATCGTGTAAGATAATAATTATAAATATCAGCTATTGTGGCATGTACAGCTCTCTTTCAGAGATTATTAGAAGTATTTATGGCTAATTCTTTATGAATAATCATAATTCATTATGGATTTTGAGTTCCCAGATCTATAGTTTATATTTTCCTGAACTATCTTCCTTCCCTTCTCTGCCTCTGCCCAGTTCTTTTTAAGAAGGATATGCAACAGCTTCATTAGGATTAGGTTTGGATTTTGACTTCAGAAACTATCTGAGGCTGCCCTCTATTCTGCTTGCCCAGTTGCTGTGCTCCTCTCTCCTTCCTGGTATTAGAGCCTTTTTCACTGGCTTGCTCTGGCTCTCTCCTCTGTAGCAAAGCTATAACTGAATTTGGGCTTATTATTCTGCTTTACTTCAGCAGCCTTCCAGAGGCATAAGCCTCTATGCTGTAGGTTTCCAGGATACCCCACCCCAGTGACCCTCTTAGAGAACCATGAGAACCACTCAGACAGACTGGGGTGGATATTTAATGGCATCCTCTCTCAGAAATCTCACCCAGCACTAGGCTCTGCCATGCAGCTCCCTCTAAGGAAAGTGCAGATATTTGGCAGATAGGGAAGGTTGGGGGCTACTTTTCAGGGTTTAAGGATCATCTTATTTCCTCTTGGGCTGTAAAGAATTTCTCTTCCCTGAATATTGGGCATGTTTTAATCTGCATGAAATCCCAGAGGCCCTTCCATATTTCAAGGAGGAAACTTGAAACTAATACTTACATCTTACTTTCTACCTTTCCTCTTCCCCACAAAGACGGAGAAAAATTAAACCTGAACCATCTATGCTCTGTGGCAGCTTTCCAGGGAGAATTTAGCAAGGAGACTTACACCCGCCAAATGCAGACCACTTGGGGTGAAGGAGGGGCTTCGAATGAAGAAGGGCTGGCCCGAAATACCAAATTAATTGCTAAAGATGACACAGTTAGTATCTTTTCAGTACTTTGGAAAACCAGAGCTAGAGGCTGGTTTTAGTGATAGGAAGGAATAAGAAGGTTTACAGTAGGTGTGCCAAGTAATACTTAATGTGTCTTTATTGAAGCCTTGAACCAAAGAGCATATTGCCTTCCAGGATCTTACAATTTAATACGACACACACTTACTCATTTAGAAAAAAAATGGAAGAGAATCCAACTGTGAGGGCAGAGTTTGTTTGTACGTGAGTGAGAGGTTCTGAGGGGGCTTGAAACAGTCTCCTTTCTTAAGTAATGTAGTATTTTCCCAGATAATAGTAACCTAATTAATTGCCTACAGTTGTCTTTTCAAGTTTTTGCCTTGTGTGGAAAAGAGAGAGTGAAGGAATAGGGCATGGTCTATGGAATTTCCTAGGGATTAATACTGTTTTAGGTTGGATTAAAAGGAATAGACATATTGTAGGAGAGATTTACATTAAATATTAAGAATAGTTTTCTGACTGAGAATTTTTAGGGTGTTGAAGCAAGTTGGTATTTTTCTATTAAAAAATTATTTTTTTTGAGATGGAGCCTCAAGCTATCCCCCTGGGTAGAGTGCCATGGCATCACAGCTCATAGCAACCTCCAACTCTTGGGCTCAAGGGAGTCTCCTGCCTCCGCCTCCCAAGTAGCTGGGACTACAGGGGCCCGCCACAACGCCCGGCCATTTTTTGGTTGCAGCCATCATTGTTGTTTGGCAGGCCTGGGCTGGCGATTCGAACCCGCCACCTTAGGTGTACGTGGTTGGCGCCTTAGCCGATTGAGCCATAGGTGCCGAGCCGCAAGTTGGTATTTTTCAACTGGGTGATGATATTTTTGGGGAACCATTTAAAATTTTTTAGAGAAATGTGTTAGGGTACAAGGAGAGAACCTCCTAAGAGACTTCACAATAACAATGTCATATGTAAACGCTTGCGATACCCCCAATTATTGTTAGATATACCTTTAGTTACCTTCTGTTTTCACAAACCCTTTGCTATGAGTCACTAATTATCCTTGTCTGTTTGAGCTTCTATAACAAAATGTAATAGACTGGGTGGCTTAAACAACAAACATTTATTTCTTACAGTCTGGAGGCTGGGAAGACCAAAATCAAAGTTCTGGCAGATTTGGTATCCAATGACCTTTTCCCTGGCTTTCAGATGGCAACCTTCTTACTATATTTTCACATAGTGGAGGGAGAAGGGGTTTTGGTCTCCTCCTCTTCTTATAAGGACACTAATCCCACCATGTGGGCCCCACCCTCATGACCTCATCCAAACCTTGCAAAGACATATTCTCTATAGTGTTAAAGTCCTGTAACATGCAATGCTCTGAATATGTCACCTCATTTTTAATTGTTAAGGAATGAGACATTTCTTATGAACAAATTTTCAGAAAACACAAGGTCCCACCTTTAAGTACCATCATATTGGGGATTAGGGCTCCAATATCAATTTTAGGGGACATAAACATGTATTCTCTAGCACTAACTTTCCCATTTATCAATAATGTTATGATTTGACATGAGTGAGAAGTTACCAAGATGTCACCTTTGCCCTCATTCACCTCACCCCGCCTCCAATCCTTATCCTGAGTTTACTCAGAGCTCAGCCTTCTCAATCTTAGACATTTTTCCTAAGCTCACCCATGCTTTATCAGAACTGCCTTCTGGCAGTGCCCTGCCTTCCTGCAGCCCCCAGGATAGAACAGCTGCTTGCTTAATATACACTATGTGGAAGAGCCTCCTTTAGCTCTCTGATACAGAAACCATGTGTACCAGTGTCCCTAAAACTTGCACACTACCTACTGTGATCATTCTGGTTTGGCTTTTGAAGCCCACCTGGGAAATTTTCTGTGATTGAGAGAAACCTCTCTGGAGGTTGTGTGTCTTGTCCTAACTGGAATGAGTGAAAGGCTGGACATGCCAGGGGCTCAGATAGTCTACCAGAGTCTTTTATTATTTCAGCACTTGGTAACCACATCTCTGGATATACCTTCTGAAATCTTGCCATGTTTACACAGCTCAGGGAGGGATTGAAGTGGAGAGTAGGTAGATTGCAGGGAGGGGAACTGATTAGTGAGAACCACTGATGGTGTAGGATGTGGATTAGTGACTTCTGGAGATGTATGAAAGGTGGCCAAGAGATGATAGCATGCTGCTGATGGTCACCTACACAGGGGTTCTTCCCGGCAGGAGAAGGGAAGTAGGCACCAGGGCCAGGGCTGGCTAGCTTGTGTGTGACAGCTGTGTCTTATGTGGGCTCTGTGTCTCCCCAGCATAGGATTTACCCTTGTCTCTCTACACAGGTTCCAAGTGAGGGCTTTGGGGTACTAGAAACATTTAGCCAACTGAGAACAGAGTACTAGGGCTAACCGATGCGGGGTTACCTGCTGGCCCTGGAGAGCACCTCCTTTGTGGTCTTAGTCCAGTATCCCAGGACCAAATATAGGGTTACTTTTTGTGTGAATTAGTGGGATTAGAGCCTTTCACCACTAGAGGGCGGAGGCTTCTCAGGCAGTCATCTGACTATGGCCAAGGTACTACTTTTCCTTGCCCTTTTTAGATCTCAGGAGGAATATATTCCATTCAGAAAACTACCCTCAAACTCTCCCTCCATCTCTCTCTTTCCTCATCCAATAAGTCTGATTGATAATCTTGACCGAGTAGATAGAATGGATGTGGTGGTCTTATTTTTAGAAATGTAGGCTTAGGTGTAATCAAAAGACTGGATCTCAACCCAGCACACATGGGCCACTGGCTTGTGTGCACCATGCAGGGTGGGGAAGGACATCCTGGCTTTTGGTTCCAAGGTACTACTGTCTTATTGCTGTCAGAAGTACAGAACTGTGTGGCATGAGCTTCCTGGGATGAAGATTTCTCTCACAGCCCTAGTCAAGGGATTATAGGTTGCTGCTTGGAGAGGTCAGCCTGGGAAAGAGGGCTGGTCCTTCTTTCCTATCTCTCATGGTGAACCAACCACACACTCTTTCCCTCTTTTCTTACTTAATACCTATTTCTTCATCCAGAAGCTCCTCTTCCCAGAGCTCTTTGCTGCTTCCCTCCTTCTGGCTTACTAATTAAGGACTATAAGGAGTTCTTTGGGCTGTAATTGAAAGAACCCATGTGGTTATTTACCTCAAAATGGAATTTCCTGTGCTTCGAAAGGGCCGGTCCTGGTTTTATGATCCCTGGTAGACATCACTGCTCATTTCAAGGGTTTTCAGGACATTCTCAAAGTCAGATGGGTCAGAGAGACAGTTGATGTCTGTGGAAACCACAAACCCCTCCTCTGGAGTTAACCTGCATGTGGGTTTCCGGGCAGCATGCATCTGGGACTGCTCACACCTCACCTCAGCTAGGAGTTTCCCAGTGATGGGCACAGCAGTTCCCTAAAGTCAGAGACACACAGACACTGGAGGTGAAAGAGCACAGAACACACTGGGCCACCCCTGTGTCATGTGAGAAGAAACTGGGGTCCACGGCTGGCTTTGGCTTTGGAGGCAGGAACAGAGTCCAGGCTTTGCTCCAGTCCACGGCTCTATACACGGCACGGTGCTGCAGCTTGGTCTTTGCTCTGTGCTCCTCAGGCTGGCAGTCAGTTGTAAACAATGCATGTGAATGACAGCCTTTCCACAGAAATGGCAGCCCTGATAAACCCTACTCATTAGCGCTGTGGTCTCTGACATGATCCTTTCTTTTTTTTGAGACGGAGCCTCAAGCTATCCCCCTGGGTAGAGTGCCATGGCATCACAGCTCATAGCAACCTCCAACTCCTGGGCTCAAGTGAGTCTCCTGCCTCTGCCTCCCAAGTAGCTGGGACCACAGGCATTTACCACAACGCCTGGCCATTTTTTGGTTGCAGCCATCATTGTTGTTTGGCGGGCCGGGCTGGGGATTCAAACCCGCCACCTTAGGTGTATGTGGCTGGCGCCTTAGCCGATTGAGCCACAGGTGCTGAGCCACATGATCCTTTCTTAATCCACATTTGATGGACCTGGAAAAGTGGGGGTCACCTCTAGTGACATCTTTTCTGACTGTAGACTGGGTTATGGAGGTGTCAGGTAGAATCTTGCATGAGAAGGGAGAGCTGCCATGACTGAGGGTCATAAGTATCAAGGGAGACAGGAGGCTCCCAAGAAGATTAGGCTACCTGTGCTAGGTGGGTAGCAGCACTCAGGAGGCCATGTGTTCCCGTGTAGCAATTCCTCTAAGAGTCCTTGCTTCAAAGAGATGCACAAAGTCAAGTCTCCTCTCTCTGATGGCACCATGGCCTCCTCAATCATCTCCTCTGTCTAGGAAAGACATGAAGCCACACAACAGCTGCTCTTGCACAATAATTGCATTTGCACTTATGTGTGTACAGTGGCCTGGGGATGCCAAAGCACCCTGATATAAAACCCAGTGAGGGGCGGACCCAAGGCAGGAAGTTCTGGGCAGGGGCTTTGCATGGTCATGTTTCTGTTGTGTCTAAACTCTTTGGGGATTGCCAAAGTCCTCTTAAGCCCAGAGGGGCAGGACCCCTGATGGCAAGGAGTGTCTAGGAAGGTGAGAGCTGGAGCTTACAGACTTGTTCAGTGGCAGAGAAGGTCCTCAGGCCCCCACAGGACAGGGGTGTCTTCAACTGCACTCTGCTTGGAGGTAATTGGTTGGAGTTCCTTTTTCACCTTCTAGGGGCTAGCTGGTCTCTACCACTACCTCCATCTGCCAGAATCATGCAAATATGTTACAGTTTGGACCCAAAGAAGTGAGATCATGTACTAGAATGGTTTCAAGTGGTAGAAGTTTAATCTTTCTTACCAGACCTAAATCCCTGTATAATTTGCAGCTTCAAGCCTGAAATCTACCTTTCCCAAACTAGTAATTTTACCTTGAGCCCTGGAGTCCAAGAATGTCATGAGTTGAAGATAGGTAGGGGAATCTCTCTTCATTTATATAAACACTTCCCTCGGCAAGGACCTGCCCTCTTCATGCAGACATCAGATTGAAAGATCATGCTGGAGTTTCCTGAGCCTGCCCTTCTTCTCCAAGCTGGTAAAGGCCCACAGTGGGTCCACCTGAGTTCTTTAGGACTAGGCAAGCACCGACCACTACTTTTACTTGGACTAGGGAAATTGACATAATGCAGCTAATCAGCCAAATGTCAACATAATAAGTATTTGAATAATTTACTAAACTTTTTGGGTTTTATGGGATTCTTTAAAGTCTGTTGTATTTCTTTTAAGTCCATTATTTATATATATTTTTTAGACGGAGCCTCAAGCTATCCCCTTGGGTAGAGTGCCATGGCATCACAGCTCACAGCAACCTCCAACTCCTGGGCTCAAGCGAGTCTCCTGCCTCCACCTCCCAAGAAGCTGGGACTACAGGTGCCTGCCACAACACCCGGCCATTTTTTGGTTGCAGACATCATTGTTGCTTGGTGGGCCCGGGCTGGGGATTTGAACCCGCCACCTTAGGTGTATGTGGCTGGTGCCTTAGCCGCTTGTGCAACAGGCACCGAGCCATTATTTATATTTTTTCAAGTTCCTTTTCTTATTTTTCCTAGAAGTTCAAGATCAATAAGCTTTAAAACATAGAAAACAGTTAGAGATGTTGCATTTGGGCTGGATTTAGGTGATACTTCCCCTCACTGTGCTGCGCGCGCACACACACACACACACACACACACACAGTGAATGTTTTCATCCTGTTTGGTGACATGGTTACATTCTCCTTTGCTTTGTTTTAATTTTTATGTTCCAGAGGGAAGGTCAAGGGGTGAACATCTTTCAAAGTCAAGAGGCAAAATCCCTGTGGCAGTTGCTACTAAAATGGTATTATCTTGGCCTAGAAGGCCCAGGTTTGTTTCAGCTGCTAAGTGGACTGTTACAGCAAAGACCGTCTCACCCAACCGGGCAGTCACTGTGAAAGCACCAACCAGCAAATGATAACAACACCAGCAAGAGCCCAGGCACTGCCTGACTCACTGCAGCAAGCCAGGCAGGACCAGTTGCACCTCACACGTGAATGCTAATGCCTCCTTGGTGTGGAGTTCAAGTATGGAAAACACTGTATGTCAAAGTTTAAATGTCTTCCTGTTAATTTTATGCAACTAAATATAATTGTTTTAAAACCAGCAAAATCTGACACCTCATTTGCAGAGAACAAGGAAAAGACCATCTGTATTTTAGAAAAGTATTTATTTTGGTTGAAATACTTTTAACCCTCGAAGTTCTAATTCAGAAAATATCATATTGCTGTTCTTCTTTTTTTATTGCGGCGGCCAACACACCTTACTTCCCCCGGAGGACTTGACATTGGGCTGCCTGAATCTTATTCTCAGTAAAACATTTTGTATTCACTTTTCCAATAGAAAATAAACTTATAAAATGGTGGCCATAATGTTGGGCTATAATACAGATTTGCTGCTTGCCTGAGAAAGCCTACCAGCCTTGCTGGAGCCAGCAGGCCCAGGGAGCCCCCAGCAGAGCTCCAGTCTGAGTGGGGCACATGCAGGCAGGGACAGTGCATTCATTCCTCTTTTCAAAATGTACAATTTATGGCAATACCTTCCTTTATTGGCCTCTTATTTTGCTTGTACTTTTTAGTGTGCTTTTAAGATTAAGGACTGTTTGAAAGCTTTGCTTTAGACATAAAAGTTTAAATTTAATTCTAAAATTCCTTGAGGGGAAAACGTATCATTGCAAAATTATTATGTTTTTCAAATAAAGGTAAAACTTGTTTCTAGAAGGTTTATTAGTTTATATAATTCATATGCTTATCTTTGAAGGTCGGAATACAAGTGTCCAGATATTTGGATATAGGAATTTATTCAAATATGAGTTTGGCAAATTGGACAAATTGCTTTTCATTAACAAATTCAAATTTGGATAAATTCAAAACCAAGCCTCAGGATGCTGTCACTATGCAATAAGAATTTTCTCTACGTTGTGAGAAAGCTGATGTCGTGGAAATGATGTTCACGTGGTAGGAAAAAACCATCAATATTCCTATGTCAGATGCTGGTTTTGAAAAAACGTTAATGCAACAGATAATTATTGGAATAACAACTACAATAAATTTATCACTGAGCAAAAAATAAATTAATTTTTTTTACTATCTTTACTATTTGAAATCACAAGTTAATTTTCAAAAAATAGAGAAATGGATAAAAGTAATACCATGTATTATAAACTATAAGATGCAATGTTGACTATTGTCAATACATTTCATATTAATAAATATGGTTTTATAATTGTCTGGCAATGCTCATCCAGCTTGTGTGAAGTAATCTTTATCTTAACATGAAGTTGAGGATAGTGGTACCAATGACTTACGATGACAGCACCCGTGGCCCAGGTCTGCAGTCCCCTTTGGCCTATTCTTCCCTTTCCTAATGGGAGGAGGTGTTGTGAGAATCACTAGCTGCCGGCACTAGCTTGAGCTGGGGGACTCTAATGACATGAGGCTTAGCTAAGATCTCTGGACTAGAGGGCTGGCTCCAGATCCTCTAAAGCCTTCTCTAGGCCATCTTTAATCTTGGTTCTTAAACCCTCCCAGACCCAGAGCTTCTGGAATCAAGTGGGAAGTTGCCAGATAATGAGTTGGCAGAGTTGATCATATAGCTAGTTGAATTTTGCAGTCCATATGCCCAGGGAACCTGGGCAACAAGTGACAATTAAGTCTTTGGAATGGAAGAAGGAGGTGACTTCCTTCCACAGTCCCCGTCCTTTAGGAGATAGAGCAAAGAGAGCTTTACATCTGCCATCAGGGACACCATAGGTAGGTCTGTGGCACAGATCAGAGCTTTTTCTGGCCTCAGTTCCATCTCGGGCTTAGACATAAAGACCAGACTCACCTTCTTCAGCTCCTAGAATGTAGCCAACCCTCTCTTTTCCAGTTTGCCCTGCAGTTGGTCTGCAGGTCCTCCCTGGCATAAATTTTCTTTCTGATTCTTTTCTTTCTCTCAGCTTCCTATTTTATATCTTCCACAAAGGTCAGCCTGTGTTGGAATGCAGTTGGATAGAAAGTAGGATGGTGTGTGAGGTCTTGGAAAGGCCCCGTTCATATGTGCCTCTTCTCTGGAAAGGGCATCTCAGAGACACACCCAAATTCTCTGAACACTGCCAATGGCTTTTCTCTGGCTTAGAAGATCCTCCATGCATGCTAAGGGTTATGCATGCTTTTAAAGTGACAGCTATCTAGGAAGCTCTTTGACTCTGTAAACTCCCCACTCCCAATCCCATCTCCACTGTTTCCAAAGACAGCACCAATTAGCCACATGTTCTGGCATTCCATTTTTGTGTAATCACTTCCCCTTGAATTTGGGCTGATTCAAGACTATGACTTGCTCTGACTCAGAGTATGTGGCAGAAATGACTCAGTAGCCAGGCACAGTGGTACACACCTATAATTCCAGCTACCTGAGAGGCTAAGGCTGGAACATTGCTTGATCCCAGGAGTTAGAGGTCAGTGTGGGCAACACAGTGAGACCCCATACCTAACAAATACAAATAAAATAAATGACTAGGTTACTTCAGAAGTTATTTAAAAGAACCTATAGTATCGACCTGGACCTCTTGCAATGCTAGCTCTTGGGGAACTCAGCTGCTTTGAAGGAGGTCTTTCATGAGACCTCAGGTGTGAGAAAGCTTAAACTAATCATGTGAAGAGACTATGTGGAGAGAAATTCCCAGCCATTCTTCAGCTGTTCCAGTTATCCCAGTTGAGGAGGCAGACATGTGTGAAGAAGGCATCAGGGACATCCAGCCCCATCAGGCATTCAGATGATGCCAGCCTTCACCATGAGACTCCGAGAGAGAGTATCACCCAGCACAGTCAATCCACATAATCATGAGAGAAAATAAATATCGATTCAAGCCACTGTGTTTTATGGTGTGTTATGCAGCCACAGATCACTGGGATGACACCTCCCTCCCCCAATCGCAGGACAGGATAGGCATGAAAACAGCAAGCCATTTTGTGCATCTCTCCTTTGCTAGTCTCCTTGCCTTAAGTGTGAGAGAAGGACTTTTTTCTCATCATGTGAAATGTAATTCTACTGATGAGCCTGTGAATGAGATCCTACCACTCAGAGTCATGATTGTCAGAGACTTTTTGGAAAACATTCACATTGTAGAGACCACTCCTCTTCCCTCCCCTCCCTGACTTCTAGCATGACCGGTGTACTTCTTGGACAACATACTGGCTGCTGAATGTGCCCGATTCACTTGCGGGAAGGTACGTCAGCAGCAACACACACCTAGGACAGATCTGTCTGAGACAGTGGCAGTAAGAGGAAAGGGCCCAGAATCAGTGCCAGGCAGGTGGGGAGGGGGGGCGAGGAGCCTGGTCTTTCCTTCTCTCTTGGCATCAGTTTTTCCCAAGGTGTGCCCCTAAGATCTGATCAGAGTATTTCCTTTTCTACTGACATTTCAATTTCTTTTTGTTTTTTGAGACGGAGCCTCAAGCTATCCCCCTGGGTAGAGTGCTATGGCATCACAGCTCATAGCAACCTCCAACTCCTGGGCTCAAGTGAGTCTCCTGCCTCCACCTCCCAAGTAGCTGGGACCACAGGCGCCCGGCACAACGCCCGGCCATTTTTTGGTTGCAGCCATCATTGTTGTTTGGTGGGCCCGGGCTGGGGATTCAAACCCGCCACCTTAGGTGTACATGGCTGGGGCCTTAGCCGATTGAGCCACAGGCTCCAAGCCAACATTTCAATTTCTTTGAGGTACTTTATTTTCCTTCACTCTCCTGAAAAAGACGTTGGAGAATCCCCTCCCCCCAAGTTAAATGAGACAAGGTTGGAATTTTTCAAAATGAACATTTACTAGGAAACTAAAGGGAAACCAAACAGAATGCAAGAGAACAGAGGCAGAGTTGCAAACGGGCGGAGAGAGCTCAAACATATAACCAGCCTCTGGCCACAGCTGTACTGGCTAGGCAAAGCTTTCCAGACATAAAGACACCTGCCTTCCATGTGGACAGTCTTTTTTGCCTGCTTGCCCCTTCTGCTTCATATCAACAACATACTCATTAGGATCCCAAGGCTGCTAGGTCTCTGGGCAAGAGGACTCTGAGGGGAGTAACAGTAGGCACAGCTGCCTCAGGATCTCCAACCCAGCTCCCAGGGCCAGGGACATATCAAAGCCTATTGGGATGGCTGCCTGATTCTATTGGAGGCAGTCTGATTTCTCTGGGACCATTCTTCCAGGCTTATCTGCCTGGCTCTAGAAACAGTATTTCTGCTAAGTATCCTGTTAGCACTAGCCCTTCATGCTTTGGTTCTAAACATTGCTATGGAGGAGGATGTCTGAGTGGGGAAGGGATGAGCCAAGAGGAACCTTGAGGAGAGGAAGCTGAATTTTTCTCATGTCATCAGACTTAGAGCCCTGGATTCCTTCTGAATCTCAGTGGTTGAAAGCCAATCAGAGAAGTGAGACTTGCGTTTGATAACACAGCCACATGCAACCAAAGGCTTCTAACCTTCTTAGAGCTAACATCAGGATCGAGCTTCTTGTACAGTACTAGACAGCTGTGGCAACAAGAGCTTTCTGAAGACATGCAATGATCCTGCTTCCACTCAGTTCCACAATGAAATGTTGTTGGAATGAGGATAATGAGCTTTCCAGAAAGGTAAACTACAACCCAACTCTGGATTCTGCTGCCAAGAGATTGTATGAAAAGGGAAATGTTATCTTGGAATAGTGATGCAAATGTGTGAATGGGTTAGCTTGCACCCACACTGGGAGAGAGAGGACCACTAGGTAACAGCCCCTGGTCCTCTCAGGATGCGCTAAAGCCTTTGGTTTCATTTATGTGGAGGCAGAAGCAAAGAGGATGAGGTGTGTAGCTGGCATGGATTGGCAAATGCAGCTGGGAAGGAAGCGGAGTAATGAATGAGATTTCCAGGGAGAGCCCTTGACCTTCACTCTTATAGGTATTTCCAACCCCAAGTACTGAGAAAGTGATACATGTGTCTGAGGTTGAGAAGGAGACCTCTGTCTGTGGCTGCCAAGGCTGTGACTCTGGACTGTTGCATATGGAAGTACCCCAGAAGGCACTCAGGCCAAGAAGGCTCCAAAGCTGTGCCTTCCTCTAGGGGTGGCTATGTTCCTTCTCCACGCTCTCACTCATCCAATGCTACATCTGTGTCTGAGGCTGTTCCCTCTGTGAACACATGTGCCTGGGAAAATACATTCTATCATCCTGAGATGATGCCTGTCTAACAGGGATAACAATTAATTTTCATTCTAATACCACCACCAGTTGAAAGGAAGTGGCAGCTGGCTGCCAAGAAAATGGTGTTGGGATTTCTGATACCTCAGAGTCTAGTTTTAGCAGAAAATAGGGTCACAATCACCTGGTACTCTCTGCCACGTGCATGGGAGGGGGCAGTGAATTTGCTATGAACTAGCCCTCCTTGCACTAGGTTTTTGTCCAGGGAGAACAGCCTATTTCTCCTATTATTCTCTGGGGGCTATTTCTTGCAAAGCTGGAACACTTCTTGGGGTGAAATTATTTCCTGGAGACAGTCATTAGCTCAAAGGTAGTCACGTGTGAATTGATTTCTGCTGCCTATTTAGCACCTGGATATATTTTTTAAATATTCTGTCCTTCCAGGGCATTCTAGCAAATAACATCATGTCAGGGTGACTATTGCCAGGGCAGGTGCTATGTCACCATCACCAAGAGCTTTACATTAGTCACTGAGTCCTGGTACTCTTGGTACTCTCACTGTATCTATCACTTGGTTTCTTTTGTAGTCCAGTCTTGCTCCTTGGCCAGGGGAGACGTGCTTCCCCTGCAGCACATCACCTTGGGCCACCTAAAGAAGGTGGCTGGACCATTCAGGTTCACCAAACCCAGTCCGGTAAGAGGGCCAGTTATTGCTGTGGTTACAGCTGAGCATTTGGTCACTGGAGTCGTCTGGGTGTTGCTGGATGGGAAAAGTTACTTAAGATCTTTGTGAGATGGTTGTCCTACTCTGTCTTTAGCACAGCAGTCTTCTGACCCATGGTCATCGTTTCTGCAGGAAGGAGAAATGCAAAACATGATTAGTTTTCATTAATTCTTAATGTACACCAAACAAGTACCAGGCACTGTGTTAGATGCTGGATGCTCACCCTGATTTCAAGGGGCTCATGGAGGGAAAAACTATAATGTGAGATGTAGAGTACAGATGTGTGCATACAATGCTGTAGGAGCAAACAAGAGGGAGGGACCGAGGGGATTGAGGAGGTCTGCAGAGAGGGTCTTGAACTGGGCCATTTAGACTGAAAAGGAGTTTCTCAGGAGAGAATGGGGAAGCTCATCTGGGGCAGAGGAATAAAGGCAGGAAAGGGCGTGATGGACTGGAGTTGTCAGAATTTGGTGTGACTGGACTGTCATGTGAGGAGTGGAGCAGAAGGCAGTAAGGCTGGGTGGAAAGAGAGGCCTTAGTGGTGTCCCATCATTCCTTGTGTCCAGGCTGTGATAGACTAGCAGGATCTCTTGGGTTTCACACTCAGCCCAGAATTTGACTTAATTTAACTCCGAGCACCCTCCAGTACAGATTAAAGGCAGTTTTGCTATAGTCATAGAGGGAAGGAAAACCAAAGTCACTTCCATGGCTCTGGTAATAACATTACGGTACCCATAAATGAGGAGAGAGTGGCAAACATTCTCACACTGAAATTTAGGAACTGCATTTCAGGGATCAAAAGTTTACCTGTGAGGTTCCAGCTTAAGAAAAGTAACAAAAGCCAGTGTGAGCATGGCAGAGAGAAAGTCATGCCTGATTGGGAACCTTGGCTTTGAGGTGTGTGCACATGTGTGGGCTTGTACACATATCCCTGAAAAAAAGGGGTATTTGTTTCTGAGTCTAGGAGGAAAGTATGAATGGATATTGGTCTACATATTGTGATTCAAATTCAAGTTCCCCAGACCAGCACTCTCTGAATACCTCTAGTTTTGAAGCCATGACCCACAGGAGGCTTTGGGTTCCAGCACCTCTTTCGGCAGTCAGACCCATACCTGAAGGCCTAGTTTGCCAGTTCCTGAGTTCTTGCTCATCAGGAAAGGCAAATTGTCCACAGGCTCAGCACCACCAGTAAATGTGGTCTGTAATTAGCTGTGCTGGTATTAGCCAAACAGACCATGTGCCACATTCTTCATTTTCGAGTACCTATGCAAGTGTGTGCCAGACCCTAAGATATGAACTTTACATATCCTTAAAAGAACTCTGGAGGATACAGAGCTGTAGAGAGATTAATTTGTGTAAAGCTTCACTGTGACTAAGTTTTAGGGTTGGCCTTTATTTGTTTATTTAGAGACAAGATCTTGTTCTGGTGCTGGGGCTAGGGTGCAGTGATATTACCATGACCCACTGCAACCTCAAATTCCTGGGCTTGAACAATCCTTCTGCCTTAGCCTCTCAAGTATATGGGACTACAGGTGTGGGCTAACATGTTCAGCTAAGTGCTGGGATTTAAACCCCAGACTTCTAATTTCAAAGTCCAAGATATAGCAATTGCATTGTTTCTAAAATCTTTCTGTAGGCCCATTCTATATAGTTGATGTATTAAACATACTTTATATTCCTTAGTATTCTAGTCACTCTAAATCTAGCCAGATGAACTGCCTTTATATACCCTTGTCCAAACCAGTAACATGCAGCATGTGCTGCGTCCTACTTATGGCTTCCTAGCTTCTTATTCCATTTCTCTGGAGTGCCCTGGTTAGTGGTCCTGTAGGTGTATCATTTTTGTCCTCTCAATTCTATGTACGATCTCACTATTCCTTGTTATAGCCTTAGTTTTGCCTCTCCATTTCAGAATGTTTTGGGCATAGCTCCCCCAAAGTGCCCAGCCCAAGGAACTACTTCTATACCTGGTTTTTAATGGCCAGTCTGAAGTTTTTATATGTGCAATTAGCCAGAATCAAGCTCAGCCCCTGGCAATGCTGCAGAGGGGCCTGCTGGTTCTCTTACAGTAAAGCCCTCCAGCTGGGTGAGTTTTCTGGGCCCTTTTTATGTCTGGGCCTGGTATCCTTTCTTTTCCTCTTCTGGACAGTGCCACTAAGGTCCCAGAATGCTTTTGGTCAGGGATCCAGGGACAAAGCCCAGTAGATGGTGGATTTTAAATACATTATATGAAATACCAGCAGTCTCACAAGAGAATCTTCTTGGAAACAAACTTATCCTAGGGAAAGTTGGTCATACAAGTCACATCTGAAAAAGGTGTCTTGAGAGAGGGTGTGGGTGAATTGTGCTGTTGTCAATCCACTTTATCTTTGGTTGGAAAAGCTCAACCAAACCAAACAAAATAAACAAATGACACCTTTCTAGACTCCCATAACTTCATCGGCTATTTCTCAGGTAAGATTTTTGCAAAACAGGATGTAAAGGAAGATTTTTCTAAAATTCAGAGAAGTACTGAGCTAGTGGGATTTTGATGGGAGGAGGGTGGTGGAGGCTGAAGCATCAGTGGCAAAGATGGCAATGGTGGTTTTTAAGGACTGGTAAGCACACTGCAGGCCTCGCTGGTTCCAGAGCTGACACCAGGCTCTTTTCAGTGGGTAGAAGCAACTATGTCCTTGTTATAAGAGCCAGTGGCCTCCTAGGAAGTACCAGGGGTTTAAAGGTACCAGGAACGTTGGCAGCATCAACAGGAAATGGGGGTTACAAGCCTATCCTATTCATCTAATTGAATTCAATTGTCCTGAGACATAGGGATCTGATTTGAATTAAACTGAATTAAACCAAAGATGAGAACTGTCCCAATGAAATCTATAATGTGAAGTGACATTTTGATCACAAAAATGACAGCTGATGTGAGACAGGCCGAGGTAACTGACCCCAAATTAAAAACATGAAAAGACTGAGTGGACCATTAGATAATGCGTCCCTTTGAATTTGAAAATGGGTTTAGATTGCAGGAAGTATGTAACAGCTTTGAACTAGGAAGCCTGTCAAAAATTGTGGTGATTCTTATTACATGATTCAATCTTATATGTACTTAATACTGTTAAACTTGTATTTTAAGATTTCATTTAAAAAACAGAACAATGTCAGGATTTTGTTGACCATTGCTTAGCACAGCTTTGCAAATGTATGAAGAATCATCACGTCTTGCCTGCTCAGAATCTGATTAGTTTCTCCTTTTCCCCAAAGAGATCATCATTCCTTTTTTTCTCCCCCCACTCTCCATCTCCCCTTGAAAAACCAGTATGCTAAAGAAATAAAACAATATGAACGTAACTACATTTCCAGTCAGGAGATTGGGGCAATAGCTTGGAAAGTGAAAGAGTCTATTTAAGTAATAACTACCAGCTACTGGGGACTTCAGTACCTGGCTCTGTCCTAAGAGTTTTCTATAACTTATTCATTTCTCCCCTCAACCCTCTGTGATAGATATTATAATCACAGATTTATATTGAGTAACCGTGTCTGAAAAAGGCCAAATAATAAAGGTAGTAAAAGGCAGAGCCAGAATCTGCTGCCTTGTCTTTATGGATTCAAATGTATGCTCCCAAGTATAAAATGATGCCTAGAAGGGCAAGTTATTGTGCTTTGAATGCTAACTTTACTACCATGCCTCTTGACAAAGGATTGTCAGCGCAGAAAAGAATTTGGAATAGCTCGGGATTGGTAGGAAAGTGTGTTAAGATTCACTGTCAAGTCAGCCTAAAAGTAGCAAATGGTGGCATGTACACTGTTACTTACTGAGTGGGGCTTGTTAGAAACAATTGAGAAGCAAAGGGTGTGGTGAAGGCACCATCAAAGGGTATGAAGAGGACTACCAGAGTTTTTCAGATGAGGTGGCAAGTTAGGAATTACTACACAAACTTACTATACAAAACTTACTCTACAATATGAAGTTCAGTGGAGGATATCTGGACTTTGTTACTCCAAATTTCTATTCGTTACCTTTATTAATTCATTCAGCAAACATTGAGCACTAGGCCTTTGTGTTGAGCACAAAGAACACAAAGATGAACAGTGGACACCTAGCTCTTGAAGAGCCCATAGTGGTCACCAGAAGATTATAGAAGCAAGGATGAGAAAGAAAAGAGGAATGCCTCAGTAGGATGCTCTGATTATATATGCTATTGTGTGGGTGTGTGTGGATAATTCCATCTACTCAAATCAATAATAAGAATGAAAAACAAACTGAGAAAATGACATGAAGGCTGTGTTGATCATTTTGATGGAAGTATTTCTGATTGCATGCGAAAACCCCACACTGTACCCCAGAAGTGCATTAATGTACATAGTTACCATTCAATAAAATTAAAAAAAAAAGAATGAAAAACGTTATGACGAAAAAATTAGGTGGGGGTGAAAGGTGAATGATTCCTAGGATGTTGTGTGGTGTATTGGATCGTGAAACAGAATTCCAGTGAAAAAGGCTGAGATTGTCTGCCACCAGTAGTACAGCAAGCAGAAGTCAACCAGAAAAAGGGACTTTGGTAAAATTCCCCTGCAAGGCATCCCATTCCCTGTGCACAGTGATTTTACTGCTGCAATTGGGACTCAAATCTCTGAATGGCCATCTGTAACCTCAGTTGTTATAGCAGACATCCTCAAACTATGGCCGGCAGGCCACATGTGGCCCGCCGGGTATTTCTGCCACTGTTGCTTGTCCTGCTTAGCAGCCGACTCATCCTGGGGTCTGTGGTCAGGCCCTCCAATGGTCTGAGGGACAGTGAACTGGCCCCCTGTTTAAAAAGTTTGAGGATCTCTGTTATAGAGGATCTATTCCTATCAATTGGAAAAGTAACTTTGTAACACCCGAACAATATAACAAATAAAAATAACAAATGATGTGGGTGGCGCCTGTGGCTCAAAGGAGTAGGGCTCTGATCCCATGTACAAAACCAGACCCTGGCCAAAAACTACACACACACAAAATAATAATAATAATAATGATAAATGATGAGATATCAATGCTTTTGTCTAACTTATATTTATTCAAGTGCAATTCACATTGTTATTCTAATTCTGCTTTGTTTATGCTTTATGTTTTTAAGCTAAATGCTTAACAGTCTGATATACTAGAAAAGTACTAAATTAATGGTTTTAATGAATATATATACGAGAACTTCACTCAGTTAAAATTAAGTTAAATTTATAGTCACTGTTTAAATGCTTAGGAAAATCCATTATATTAAATTTATAAATTTGATTATTAAGATGTTGAAATGCTTAAAATAATTTAATATAAATGTCTGAGGTTTTATTTATTAGCATTATAACAGTTAAGTGATTGAGAACAGTTTTGTTTAACATATGTTAGATATTTGAAGTGTTTAATATAATCACATTTTAAATTCGTGACTTGAGTTTGAAATGTTCAAAGGAATTCAGCTAATCAATTGCTTTAACAGTGCTTAAATATTTAGAAAAAATTATATTTGCTAAATATTGTTTTCTTTATTTCCGAATGTTTAAGGGAATTTGATTAAACATAAAATTAATGTTTACAAGTTTACGAAAATTTAATCTGCCAAATTAATGAGCTAATTTAGCATTAATCAAAGAACAAGTAAAAATAAGAGCTTTAATTTCAAAACAAAATGATTAGATTTGTAATTATTATAGTTAATTATGTAGCATTTGGAATGTACTGTTTTAAGAATATTAGATATATTAATTAATTTACTCCTTACCACAATTCTCTGAGATAAGTACTTTTATTCCCATTTTACAGATGAGGAAATATAGGTACAGAGATGTTAATGATTGCTTTACCAAGTACTACAAACAGGATGGCTTAAAGCAATAGTACTTTATCCTGTCACAGTTCTGGATTCTAGAAGTTGGAAATCAAGGTGCTGGCACAGAACCTGAAGGCTCTAGGGAAGAATCCTTCCTTGCCTCTTCCTAGCTTCCTAGTAGTCAGTGATCCTTGGCTTACAGCTGCATCACCCAACTCCTGCCTCCATCATCATGTGGCCTTCTCCTGTGTGGCCCTCTGTGCCTTCACATGGCCTTCTTATAAGGATACTAGTCATTACATTTGTGGCCTACCTTAATTCAGTTTGACCTCATGTTAACTAAACATATCTGCAGAGATCTTATTTCCATATCAGGTCACATTCTGAAGTTCTGGGTAGACATGAATTTTTGGAGGACATTATTCAAACCAATATCCTATAGTCGCCCATACCCAGCACATTGATAAACCCCATGGCAGTTACCAGTCCTCATCTAATTTACATCCTATTTGACATATCTATCCATTCCCTCCTCCTGGAAACAATTTCTTCTCTCTCTCTCTTTTTTTTTTGGGCTGAGGCTGGGTTTGAACCTGCCACCTCCAGCATATGGGGCTGGTGCCCTACTCCTTGAGCCACAGGTGCCGCCCACAATTTCTTCTCTTGCCTTCTTCTTTACCACACTCTCTTGGTTTTCTTACTAATTCAAGGACTTTGTCCTTCTGGATCTCTGTTAGTTTCTCTTCTTTTCCCTCTGTTTAAATGTTGGACTGTCCCAGTTATTAGTCTTTGGACTTCTTCTTTTCCTCATTTACATCTCAATCATCTTTGCAACAACAGCTTGACCTTTCTCTGGAATTCCACATTCTTGCATCTAATTGCTACTTGATGTTTCCCTGTGGACCTCCAAAAGTTACTTCCAATTTGGTAGGTCCAACTCCCAATTGCCCTGCACAGGTATTCTACAATCTTCCTGAGATCTCATGATGGCAACTCCATCCCTTCAGTTGCTCAGACCCAAATCCAGGAATTCCTTTTTACTTTTCACTCTCATACCTTACAGAAAATTCTGTTGAGTCTCCCTTCAAAATATATCCAGACTGTAACCACTTCTCACCACTTGCCCTGCTTCTTCCCTAGTCCAAGCCCTGGCTTTTTCCATCTGGATTAGAGCAGTAGACTCCTAATGGATGTTCCCACTTCCACCCTTGTCTCTACACAGTTTCTTCTCAACATAGCAGTAGAGGGATCAGTTATAAGCTTGGATCATGTTTACTTTTGAAGATTTACCAGGTTCTATGTAACCTGAGCTCTTGCCTTTCTGATCCCACTCCCTACTTCCCTGTCTCCCTGCCACCCCCTCCGGATCCTCACAGAGCCCTCATCATTCCTTATGTGAACTTCCTTCCAGCCTTCGTAATGGCTGTCCCCTCAGCATAGACTTGTGGCCATATGGATTGTTCCCCCATCTCCCTCAAGTATTTGCTCAAATGTTTCACTGGCAGCCGTACTATTATCTTTATGAAAATTACCCCCCCCCCCCCGCCTTAAAACAAACAAGCAAACAAATCATGCCATATTTTGTATCTCCTTTAACTGCTCTATTTTATTTTCCATAGCACTTCAATGTAACATAATATGCCTATTTATGATGTTTATTTTCTGTGTCTCCCACTGGTATGTAAGTTCTGTTAGGGCAAGGATTTTTGTCCCACAAGTGTACCTTCAGTACTCATAGAATTCAATCAGTATTTGTTGAACAAATAAATGCTTGAAATCCTCCACTACCTTCTGCAAAGTGATTGTTTTAAAGGAAGCCTGATTGATCCTTACTTGAACAGATTGCCATACTACAGCACACAATGCACTTCAGGAGGCGTCTTGAGAAATTGCTGAGATGAGCTGAAGGCAGGACAGCCAGCAGCATGGTGATTCCAAGGTTGCAGGAGTTCTGAGATTTCTGAAGGAAGCTGTCATGGGTCTCCCAACCCACCTTTTAAATTAAAGTAAGTCTCTTACAAAAACCTTTATGAGAACTGCTTGAGCCTTTGGGCCATAGCGAATCTATCTGAGATGATGGCTGGGACCTCGATTGTCATTTTCTTAACTCTCATGAGTATTGCCTAGAACTTGGAAAACTAGGTGCCAAAAGGAAGGTAGGGCTCATTGAGTCCCCAAGAAAATGAAACTTCTTTGGCTTTCACAGCTATAATTCAGTTACTTTCATGTATTAATAGAAGCACTATGCCTGCCACTATTTGAAAAATTGATATGCCGAGTTTGTGTAAGAAATCAGTAATCATTTTACAAGTTGTAAGATGAAAGAAATTAGAATCCTACCCAAAAAGGACTTGCTCAATGCTGACTTCATGCCAGGCATTTTGCCAGGTGCTTGTTATACAATGATGAATAACACTCAGGCTCCAGCCTCAAGGGGCAGCTGAATATGCTGGGATGACAGGTACACAGATAATATCAAGTGGCAACAAATGTTATATTAGGGGCAGGCACAGGGTGCTAGGAGAAGTTAGCACAGACAAGAAATATTTAGCTCCTGATAGAGGATCTTCCGAATGCTTCCTGAAGAAGATGACAGCTGAGCAGATGTTTACAAGAAGAGCTGGATCTACAGGCAAAGAGGGGCAGAAAGAATAGCACAGTAAAAATTCAAGCCAGAGCAAGGGCATACGGCGGATGAAAAGAATTGTGTGAACCACTAGCAGTTAGGGATAGCCTCAACACAAAGTATAAGGAAGAGATGGAGGCAGGCTCGCCAAGGACCTTGAACGTGAAGGTGGGGAATTTGATCTTGATCTTGATCTTGTTTAGGACCTAGGGCAATTGTTGATGGATTTTAAGCAGGAGAAGAACATGGTCAGATGTGTTTCAGGACTAGGATCCTGGAAGAAGCATATAGATTGCACTGAAGAGTACACAGGTGAGTAAGATAACCACACATAGACAAATAGATTCACTTGGGCCACAGTGAATCTATCTGAGATGATGGCTGGGACCTTGATTGTCATTTTCATAACTCTGATGGGTTGGGTGATCATGTGAGATCAGCTGAAGCACCTTTTTTTTTGGCCTTAAAAAACTCCATTTACCCTGATCCTGTAGAAGTCTTGGTGAGTGAAGATGAGAAAGGGGTAGTTCATTTCAGCACTTGAGAACTCTACATGGCTGGTTTCAAAACAGGACCAGAGTGTTTGAATTCAACATTTCCAAAAAGGAACAAATGTAGCTTAAAACAAAAATAAAAACAAAACAAAACAGAGTCAAAAGTACAGATTCCAAAGGGATCATGAATAAAGAATCATATATCTACTCCCCATCCCGAAATGACCCTAAACTTTAGTGCACAATAATATGGGTGTTGTATCTGCTCCTCTGTGAATTTGATATCACCATTACCATTCATGGATGGTGGGTATTTTTTGACTATAGAGCAAGATACCAGAGTTCACTCTCATGGGCCTGACACAAAGGAGACACTGGAGGGAATTGCACTGAGCCTCTGCACGTGTGGGCACCTTGCAGTTCTCTTTCAACTGCCTCTACTCCCTGTGAGAATTTGTGTACAGACTGTGTCTCGTCTTATCTCCTTGGGGTACTCTAACACTGACAGTTCCCTCCTGCTTGCTATTATGTACTCAAAATTTCTCTATAAACCTGCAGTGGTTCTCAACCTTCCTAATGCCGTGACCCTTTAATACAGTTCTTCATGTTGTGGTGACTCCCAACCATAAAATTATTTTCATTGCTACTTCATAACTGTAATTTTGCTACTATTATGAATCATAATGTAAATATCTGATATGCAGGAGACCCCTAAAGGGGTCGTGACCCACAGGTTGAGAACCTCTGCTCTACAGCAATCTGTAGTAAAGGTCAGTGATGATGCCAGATCAACTAACTGTATCAATTCAGTGAATGCTCACAGATCCTACATTTTACTTTTCACCATAGTAAGGAAACATAATCCCAGACCTCATGGGTTCATGATTAAGAGGGAAGACAGATATATCACTAATTTATAACTAACTATAAGACAAGAACTAGAGCTGGTAAGTGGTCAGTGTGAATCATATTCAAACTATTAAGGGAGCACTTTATTCTAAATGGGATGTGGCTCATTGGAGACTTCACAGAGGAGGTGGCAGAGGGTTAAACTGAACCCTGAGGATTATGTTGGCTTTACATGGTGAGAAAGTAGAGGAGAAGTGTTCTAGGCAACACAAGGAGAAAGGGAGCAAAACAGTAAACTGATTTAGGGCAGGGAAAAAGGTATGGCCAGTTGGTGGAAACTTTGGAAAGGGAAAGACAGGGTCAAGTGTGGGTTTTCCTTCCTGGGGAGAGTGGTTTACAGTGAGATGAAAATGACTGAGGGGCTGTTGGAATCGATTCTGCAGACTACCTGAGGAAGAGCTGAGAGGCACTGGGCACCTGCTGGGACCGGCCTCACCTGGCTGTGTGGTGATACTCACTGCAGCAGCCATGACCCACTGGATGGTCTTTTTTGCCCAGAGTTTATGCATGCCACAGAGGAAAGCTGTGGAATCCATAGCCTATTGCAATACCACAAGGGATGGAGCAAAACCATCTATATTAAAGTAATGTAAGACCATAAGGCAAGAACTGTGTAAAAGTCTGTTTTCTACAGAAGTATAGACGTAGTTAAAAGTTAACCAGCCATTGTTTCATCATTTGCCTTCCTGCTTAGGAGACATCTACTCTTGACTGGCATAAGATTTATGACTGCCCTAATTGCTTTGAAATGTAACACTGCTCTTGCGAAACCTAGTTTGGTCTTTGAGGTATCTTCCAGACTCTGCATCTGGGGAGAACAGCTGATGCCGACCAGACCAGTGGCCATGCATGGGAACTGACCCAACAGGTCCTGCCATCCTCTACTCAGAAACTGTCTCAGTGCAAGAAGATAATTTCTGCTTCCCAATCCTATCAGTTCATCCCCAGCCAATCAGCACATCCAATTTCCCAGTTCTTTTTCTGCCAAACTATCTTTTAAAAACCTTACCCCCCAGTTCTAGGGGAGATGAATTTGGAAAATTCCTCTTATCTCCTCGCTCAGTGCCTTGTGATATTAAAATCTTTCTCTGCTGCACCCCTTTTTGTCTCAGTGTCTCAGCTTCATCCCGTACAGCAGGTGAGGAACCCAGTTGGGCAGTAACAAGAACACCAAGCATATAAAGGCTTCAAGTAGGGGTCTTCGCTCCCTCCCCTGGACCTTCATGCTTCCCTCTCCCTTACCACATATGACTTATTAGATGTGTTTTTTGTGATCTGGGAAAAAGACTCAATTAGCTTAAACATCCAGTTGTATAGAATAAAAACACCTAAGAAGATGAACAGAATTTCATTTTGAAAACTCAATCAAATATGTAATAATTTTAGCAATTTAATGTCTTGAAAGTTCTTTTTTTCCTGAGAAAGAGAGTTTTCTTTCAGTGGAAGTAGTGCATTTGGAGTAAGAGAAAGATAGAAAAAAAATAAAGACGATATGTGTTTGAAATGAGAGCATGAGATAAGAAATGTTCTTTTCCTTCCAAAGGTTTAGAGCCTTTTATTCCTGTTAGTTTTTAATAATATTAACAATTCAACTATTAGCTTTTCATCCCAAAGATGCTCAATGTCAAAGAAAAAAAAAACCTATCAGGAAAATTAATTTTCTCTAATCTGTTTATCTGCTTTTCTCCAAAGGTGAAATTATCTCTCAGCCATGGTATTAGCATTGGGCCTTTGTGTGAAGTGGAAACAGGAGCCTGCTGTAGGCAAACTCACCACCTGTCAAATGGAGAGAAGGCTGATTTCTTTTTTTTTTTTTTGCTGACTTCAAGCTGATTCTGACTTCATGCCTCCCCACAACTTGGCACCCCAGTGAAGAAACCAGTTTGCCAAGGTTCTAGGGGAGAGGTTTTTTTAGGGGCTACTTACATTATCAAAGATAACACCCAGGTCTTATCCTAGCACGAGAGACTGTGTTATTCTGCACAATATGTAAAATGTGCATCTTGCAGGCCGTTATCTGTTGGCAGGGACAATTACTGTATTAGGCAGATGTTTCTTTCCCTGATTGGAGAATTTTCAGTTTCAGTTATTGTATTGTCTTATAAATCACTCATGTTATCCCCAGGCTTTGGGGAAACTTCATTAAATGCTATAGTCTGACATTAGCATGCTTTGAATAGAGGAAGGGGCTGGGCTCAGGCTTGGGGTAAGATGGTGGGAGTGGGCAGGAAGATGGTGGTGGCCTTAAGCAGCAGCTCTGAGGCCTCTTATGACGGCCATGGAGAAACTGGGAGTGCAGCTGGGAGCAGAAAAGGAATGCAAGCAAACAAAAGAATTATGAGAGGCATAAATGAACATTCCTCAGACAACCGTAGACCCCGGGGGGAGAAAAAAATAAATGTAGGACTAGACAGAAAGGTGGGGCAGGGAATAATATTTAATAGGTAGTGAAATGTGTTTAAGCAAGAGAAACATCATGTCTGATTATCCTGTTTTTAGTGATTTTAAGATGGATCAGTGGATTCAGATGTGTGCCAGTTTAACCCACCCATCATTAGGTCTCCCATCAACTTTTCCCTAAGAATTTTCATAATTATTGATGACAGTCCCTTAGACTTCATAGCCATTTTTACACTGAAGACTGTAAAGACTGAATTTTTTCTTAAGACCTGAGACATATAGTAGAAGTCTAAAGACATTATATCCCTCTGGACTAAAATGCACCACTAGTCTTTTGATTTATGTGAGACAATACATTTTATCCTTTAAAGAAGTTTGAGTTGGGTTTTCTGTTCTTAGAAACATAAAGCATCCTATTTGATTCAGGGTGTGATAATTGTTCCATTCAAAGCCCTCTGGGCATCTGGTTCCATCGCCTATACTGGATAGGTCTATGCTCTGCTCTAGGGATCAGCCCTAAAGAATAAAGAAAGCACCCTGGGAGGGACGTGTTCAGAGCTGTGACAATGGACACACCAGGACCACCACGTGGAAACCCCAATGACATCATTTTGACTCTATAGAAGCAAAACTTTCCCAACAATTAGAACTCCTCTTAACAGCCTCTAGAGACACTGCACCAGGGGATGGGAGAAGATTGCCTTTGAGATTGGCCCAACCTAAGTATCTGCACCCCAACGGGAGAAAAGCAGTGGAAAGAGCCAGAGGGCAGCTCTTCTGTGTGAGCAGAACTGCAGTAACAGGATCAGAAGCAAAACACCTCCAAATCTGAGGGCGGGCAGCCAACGGTGTGCCTGGGTGTTGCCCCTGCTGATACTGGGGGCCATGGTCTGCATCTGTAAGTCAGGACATTCCTATCTTACATCTTGAGGCCAGTGTGCAGCACTGATAATAATGTGTAGATTTTCTAGATGTTAACTGCTTAAAAATCATCATGAATTGATTAATTTAATCATTAATTAATTAATGTGATTAATTTCACATTGGACTTAGTTTTTTTATTATAATTTATTTCCTGAATGTGTATGTGTGTTTTTTAAATCTGTAATACTGTTCTTTTTTATTTTGTGATCCTTGATTACTCATTCACATTTTAAAATTAAGACTGGGCATTTTGTTTTATCTTGTCTATGCTTTTGTGTGTGCAGAATAATTTTCTAGCTCTATCTTTCTCCAGAATTGTGATTCTGACCAGGGGTGGAGTCAGATATGTTGTTGTTGATCAGAGGGTACCTGTGAAAACCCTGTAAGAGACAACTTCAGGCACGGCTGGACCCAGAAGATCATTATCGCTTTCTATACCTCTCAAGTCTGCTTTCTTTTGTTTCACTCCATTCTGGGGTATCCTGTTTGATAGCAGGATAGCAGGTAGTATCTCCATATTTGTATCCTCATAGCTCCAAGTCCAGTGGAAAGGTCTAATTCTTTCAGATAGCTCTAGACAAAACTCCTGTGCCTAAATTGGGTCATATGCCCACCCTGAGCCAATCCCTGAATGTGCTGATTGAATTTAAGACTGGGGTGGGGGCACAAAGACTCTCCAGGAGCTATGAGTATAGTCACTTTTCCTCAGTTACACAGGCCAGGGCAGGGGCGAGTGCTTAAGAAAATGAGATTCTTCTATCAGAAGAGAACAGAGGAATGCTGCATAAGCAAAATCATAAATTTTCACTTCAGGTTTGTCAAGCTAAAAATAACTAGGGAAAAGCACGTTCTCTACTTTGGAGAGGAATCACATCTTTGCAAATACAAAGTTGAGTCTTACCAAAATACAACGTTTAAAAACATTGTGGCTAAAACTTAAAGAACATAGCATGACTTCTAAAATAAAAAGATATTCCATTAGCTTTTAGGGTTTCAAAAACAAAGGTCTTTCTGTTAATCAATTTTACTGCATGGATCCCACTGCTTTTGCAAATTATGGTTATATCGAAGCAGATGATTAGGTGGGGGAAGAAATAGAAGAAGCAAAACAACTGAAAGTAAATTAGCAAAAAACCCACATTACAAATCATTTGGGAATGTGAAGTCATAAGATGGTGAATTGATGCCAACAGGATAGAAACAAAAGAACTTTCTTGAAAATTCTAAGGCACTGTTTTTGTTTTACATTCTTAAGTGAGCTGAATAACAACAGCTCAGGAAGTGTTAGGTCTAGGTTAAAGTAGAAAAATACCAGTTAACTCTTGACAAATTCTTGGGCTGCAAGCCCTCAACAAAATGGAGTTAAGTCTGGTTCACTCCCAAGATAAATGGGAAAGTACTCACTAACTTCTTGCTTGACTAACTCCTAGGCTTGGGAAACGAACTGACTATCCCCAGACTGACCTTTAAACAACGCCAGGTGGAGAGAATACTGAGACAAAGATGTATGAAGGAAAAGTACTGAAACTAAAATGTATGAGAACATATTAAAACAAAGAATATATGACGTATGGCTAACCGCAAAATTCTGCTTCTATACAATGCTTACTTGCTGTGCCTCCGCCCAATGCACCTGGACAGCCTGTGTGCCAACCACGATGCAGACCAAGCCTTAAAAACCTGACTCCTTAAGCACTTGGGGCTACTCTCAGAAACTCCATGTTGGGACAACTGAGGCAGTCACCAGCCGGCTCTTCAATAAAAGGACTCTGCTGTAAATTTGGCTTGTTTGGCAGTGCGGTCTTTGTGGAACTCCTGGGCACTACAGAGGGAAAAATCTTTTAGAACCAGCATAGGCGTGATGTCTAAACTGACCATGTCAGAAACTGGCTGGAAGAAGCTATTCTTTCTTCAAAGCTGCCTGACCCACAGAGATGTGGGCTTGAGAGGTTTACTGAGATATGTAAACATGTGCAAATTTCTTTTTCTAGAGAAAGAAAAAAGAGAAGTTCAACTGGAACACAAATAGGTTGTGAGATTCATCTTGATGAAGCAAAGATGAATCCCTTTCTTAAAGGGATGGAGAGAAGTCCACCTCTGAATCCAATTTAAACAAGCTTGGTAACTATGCCCAAGCAGCAATAGGGTGGAATAATGCTGAGTTAAAAAGCACTGTATGCAATCAGAAAGAGCTCAGCTTTAATCTGTATTAGTCAGCTTTTGCTACTACAACAAACATCCTCCAAATCTCAGTTGCGTACTCCAAATCTTAGCAACTAAGACCCCTGGGCTGTGGACCATTACTAGTCTGTGGCCTGTTAGGAACCAGGCTGCATAGCAAGAGGTGAATGATGGACCAGCTAGTGAAGCTTCATAGTGAACCCTACTGTAGTTTGCACATGTGAGGGATCTAGGCTAAGTGCTCCTTATGAGAATCTAATGCTTGATAATCTGAGGTGGAGAGGTAACGTGCTTGCATCATCCCCAAAACATGCCTACCCAGTCTGTGAAAAAACTATCATAAAACTGGCCCCTAGTGCCAAAAATGTTGGGAACTGTTGCTTACAACAATGAATGCTAATTTCTTGCACTTGGTTTGTGGGTTGGCTGTAGCTCTGCCAGACAGGTAGAGGTTTGCTTCTGCATCTTCTGATCCTAGGACCAGGTTGAAGAAGCCTGATTTCTAGGGCCTGTTATTCCAAGACAGATGCCAAAAGCTCCAGGGGGTGAGTAGAAGCAGCGATGCTTCTTAAATAGCTCAGTTGGAATTGGCATGTTGTCATCCCACCCTCGCTCAAGTCACAGGGCCAAGTCCAAGTCGCTGGAGTGCACGACCCTGACAAGGGTGTGGAGGGGTCATATAACAATGAACAAATGATGCCTCCACCTACTGCCAGGTGAATCAGTTAAGCCTCAGCTCCTATTATCTGGGGAAGGCGATACTGTTTACATCACAGGGTGAGGGGTAAATTAGATGAGGCAGGTATAGAACTTGGCACAGTGCCCTGGATAGAGCAGAAACACTACTCTGTGTTGTTACTAACAGGCAAGCCATGCCCGCTCATCAGAACAGGGGCCGACAGGTCGGGGGGGTGGGGAGGTGGGGATGGTCAGGTTTGCAGGTAAGTGTGTAAAGGGGTCAGAAGAGCAGGGCACAGCAGACCTGAGGCTGTGTGACCCACAAACGAATGGCTCAGATCCTCTGTGAGACAACTTTGGGGGAACAGCTGGTTTGGGAAGGGGCATGGCTCTATCTTCTCACCCTAGGCCAGCCTGATCACTTCACCTCCTCCGGGTAAGGCAGACGTTGCCCCCGAGACCAAACCTTCTAGATTTCACTTTCTGTGCCCTGTCCAGGGCAGTCGCTGCTCCTCTCCTTCCTGTCATCCCAGCCAGTCCCCCCGCCCCTTCTCTAGCCCCTCTTTGGCACTCTCACTCTGCCACCATCAAACTCCCCCACATCCTTAGTCCTTCATTAAAACCCACTCACTTCCTCACTTTACCTGAATCCTGATTCCTCTTTCTGTAACCTTCTCAAAAGAAGGCCATTTAATCCCTCACGTTCCGAGCACATCGGGGAGGTGTAGTTGTCTCTCTGGCTCCTCCACCTTCTTGTGAAAACACTAGTGTACCCTCCTGCCCTGCTACCATCCCCCACTCGCACCTCAGTCTAGGAAGACCAACGCCCAGCTGCACCAGGATGTCCTCTCCACCCCATACCAAGTGACATGGATGTAGCAGCTGCCTCCTCCTTAGGGTTGGTTCATCCACCTCAAAGCCACAGCCAAGCATCATGGAAGGGGAGGTCAAGTGCTCCGAGAAGCTGCAGAGGCCAGCCTCTAACCTGCTGTGCCTGCTAAGGTATTGCGTTTGAGGGCATTATATAAAAAGTGAGTTATTTTGAGACAATTCTTTGTGCTCTCTAGTAAAGGAAGTTTTGCCAATTTATTTTCGTGAGTTTGGAAAGCAGAACTATACACAACACAACATTGGAGAGACGCAGTGGATACAGTTGCCATTTTGGGCATAGATTAAAGTGGATAATCACAGCAGGAAATTGCAATAAATAAAGCGTGGTCATCTTCTCAAAGCAGCACATCCATGGCAGATGTGTTCTTTGGAGGAGGTATATGCTGTTACTGTGTCCTTCTGTGAGGCAAGTGACAGCAGGGATTCGGAGCCCTAAGATCCATGTGAAGTGTCTGTATATTCTGCTCATTTAGCAGGAGACATCGAAACGACGATATTTGCCTTGAGTCTCAGCCAGGTCTCTGTGCCTGGCACGGTAACCTCACCTGGTAAAGGCTGCTTTCAGCACACACTCCAAACAGGAACAGGTGGCTTTGAAGACCTTCAGAGGCTTGGCCTTCACCCTCTGTGCTCATTTCATGATTCCTCTCCATTTCTCACTTCCTGGTTTCACAAAGGCACTAGATTGTCTTCAAGTGTAAAATGTGCCAAAGTCCATGGGACCAAAGCTGGGCAGTATTTCTTTCTTTGTGATCATCATGGTATTTCTTACAGCCCCTCTAGAGGTGGAGAGCTCATGCTATTAGGGAAAGCACAGAGTGTTATCAGTGTAATCAGTTATTCAGCTTGCTGGAGTGTAGAAGTTTAAGCCTGTGAACTTCCAAAGCTGTACAATGACTGTCAGTGAAGAGCTCCTGATCTGAAAGTCAGGAAGGAGGTGCCTGCACTCAAGCTGAGCACATGGGAAGCTGGACCCGCCCTCTCTCTTTCCTTCTCTCCTTTAGCCAACTCTGGGCACACGATCACGTGTTGGGGCCTCTACAAGGGTCTAGGCATTCAGAGATGGATTAGGTACAATCCCTGCCCTCAGGGAACTCACAGACTATTCATGAAAACAAATAAAAAAATTACAATATAGTAAGATGAGAGCTATGACAAGGTATGCACACAGGGAGGAGGTTATGCTCCTTCTGAGTCTTAAAGAAGTAAAGGTCCACAGGACAGGGCGACTCTGAGGGCATATCCCAGGCAGAGGTGACATCCCAGTGAGTGCAAAGGCAAAGTGACATCCCAGAGCACAGTGTCGCCAGGGTCCTAGAAGGAGCAGGTGCGGTGTGGCTGCAGCACGGGAGTGTTCAGAGGCAGTGATGGGCTCTGCCTCCAGACAGGGAGGGGCCAGGTTGTGGACGGGCTCTGTGTGCTCTCTGAGGAATTTGGGATCTCTCCTGTGAAAGGAGGCAGGGAAGGACTGGAAGGAAAATCAGAGAACTGGGGGAGATGCCAGGGTGGGGCAGGATGTATTCACTCTGGCACAGATTGCTGGCAGCATCTGCCTCCTGCTCAGAGGTGCTCCGGTCCAGAAGGTTGGAAAGCCTTAGCGGCTTGTCGACCAGTGACCTCACCCACTCTGCAGACTCACACGTACTTCTATGTTGCCAAATTCCAAATGCTAAAGCAAAAGGGCACCCAGATGTGCTTCCCTGGGCCCCAGGGTGGATACTCCAGGTGGTGCTGGTATGCCCCACACTTCCCTCTGAACCCCCCTTAAAGACTGGGTCCTTACTGCCCACTGGATGGGCATCATTTCACTATTCAGGAGTCATTGCAAAAAGCCTGGGGGTGGGGGCTGCCCTGGTCCAGGTAGGCTCACAGACATAAAGACGGGGCAGGAGGAGGGATGAGGGTGCTGGTCTTCACCTCTGGAGAAGCTTGCGGTGCTCCCTTCTGCGTTCCCTTGAAGGAGTCAATGCAGAGGGACTGGGAGGATGGTGGGGGGCAGTGCCAGGATCCAGGCTTTATTTTATTTTTTTTTCAATTTCAGGTTAATGTGAGGGTACAAACAACCAGGTCACAATATTAAAATTTATTAGGTAGAGTCCATCAGGTAGTTGTGTTCTGCAGTCAAAAGGTGTGCCATATACCCCTACATTGTGCCCATAATGTGGGAGCACACCAATCCCCCCATCCTTTCCTGGATCCTTCACTGGTTCCAGGCTTTTAACGGGTCACCCTGTGGTACCTGTGGTAACAAATACTTAAATTAAGGATCAGGAAGTTGTCATGATGTTACTGGATCTAAAGATCACTGGACAGGAGGACCAGCCCAAGAGTAAGCCCTCTCGAGGAGTTCCCTAGGCAGGACAACCATTTTTTCTGACCAGGACTCAGAAGACTTTATGATGCCTGGTTTCTCCTTTAATAATAATGACAAGAGGCTCAGTGCCTATAGCTCAAGCGGCTAGGGTGCCAGTGACATACACCAGAGCTGGTGGGTTCAAATCCAGCCTAGGCCCACCAAACCACAATGACAACTACAACAAAAAAAATAGCCAGGCATTGTGGCGGGTGCCTGTAGTCCCAGCTACTTGGGACGCTGAGGCAAGAGACTCACTTAAGCCCAAGAGTTTGAGGTTGCTGTGAGCTGTGATGCCACAGGACTCTACCCAGGGTGATAAAGTGAGACTCTGTCTCTAAATATAATAATAATAATAATGACAATAATGGTAGCTAATATCCACTGAGCATACACTAAGTCCTAGCTACTCTGGTAACTGTTCTGCATTTATTAACTTGTTTAAATCTTCCAATGCTTGGAGGTAGTTAAAAAGTAATATTCACCTTATAGTCTCTCTGATGATAACCATGATTATCCTTGAACATAGAGACTGGACAGCTGAGCTCTATGCTCTTACCTGTTAGGGGCTTCTCATTTCTTCTGAAGCCCTTGGCTCAGGGCTGGGTACATCTGTAAGGTCAGGTGGGTGCCCTCTGGCACCTGGACTTGATGTTCTGGTTTCTAGCTTGCAGCTCCCACATAGGGGCTGCTTAGGTCAAGGCCAATGCCAGCCCTGTGGCTAGTTCTGTTCTAGGTATAAGAGCTTGGTTTCTAATTACCTCAGCAGAGAAGCCATGTGCTAAAGGCAGGAGGACAGGATGGACTGGGCCCCAAAACTGGCTGGAGGACGGGTATAGCAGTCTGGAAGAGTCAGCCTATGAAAAGACTTCCTCAGGACCCCACAGGTACAGTGCCACTGGGATGGCAGTGTTCGGTACACAGATTCTGCAGAGCTGCTTCAGCCCAAGAACCTTGCCTATTAGAAGTATTGTCTCTCTGGCAGCAGGAGGCCAGGGAACAGTTGCATCCCTGTGAGTTGTCGGCCCCCTCTCTCCAAAACCTGTCTACACTGAAAAGTGGGTTAGGACAGAAACCTGGGGCATGACTCTGCCCACTGGCAGTCTGAGGAAGCTTCTCAGACAGACAGAAAAGGACAGGTATAGGAGGACAGCAGCCTTGTGCAGGGAGCCGGCAGAGCAGTGAGGTTGCTGGAGAAGCATCAGGCTGGAGCCAGGTGAGGATCAGGGAGGCGGGTGCAGAGTGGGGCTGTGGTCAGCGACTCCTGGGAGGTCAGGAGGAGGGGTGTGGTGTGGGGGTGCAGTCAGGAGCTCCTAGGGGTCAGGGGAAAGGTACAGAGCAAGGCTGTGGTCAGGAGCTTCTGGGGGTCACACTCAAGGGTGATCAAGGTCTAAGAGGACAATAGCTGTAGAATCTGAGGCCAGAGAGCCAAGCCTGAGGCGTGGTGCCTAGCAACAGAGCCTGCCCCCGGCCCCATATTCCTTCAGAGTCCCCTGGTTACCACGGAGGCACATTTTTGAACACTCCAATTCTCCCTTCTGCTTCTCTCCTTCCCCTTTACATACTTACATGTTAAATAATGTCAAGTATTAAAATTTACCTAGTATCTGTTAAGTGTCAGACAATGTGTTAAAAACATTTACATTCTTTTCTTTTTCAGTTAAGTCTCACCACAGTTGTATCAGATAAGATCTATTATTGTGTTGTTAAAGAGTTGAATAATTTGAGGTTTAGGTAAATTTAGAAACTTGCTCAAGGATGCACATCTTAGAAGTGGTACAGACAAAATGTAAACCCACTGGTCAGACTCAGAGCCCATGCTTTTAAATACCACACTCTCTCCCAGATTCCCAAAGTGAAAAGAGCCCACCCCTGGCTTTGAGTTCATGGAAGGTGGATGGTGGCCTAGGGTCTTTGCAAAATCCCAGCAAGAGAAGAGCCTCTGGAAGCTTCTTAGCAAATAAGCCACCCTCTGGTCTGTCCCAGCCTCTGGCCTCTAAATTCCAGTGTTAATCCTGTTTTGGAAAACCATGAACTCCGTGGGAGATCAAAAGCCAAGTCCTGGCTTCCACCTGCCAATCCATTCCCCCGGGGTCCCTTACGTGGCATAGGCCTCTAGAGAGGCAGCAACCACAAGACGGGAGACACTCTCAGTTCTGCCTTCATAGGGAAAACCTCCACTGGCTATGAAAATTGGGCAATTTTTCACTTAAAACCATCTGAAAACAAACTTCGGTGCCTTCAAAATTATATATTCATAGAACATTTCTAGACTCTGGAATAGGATTAGATGGTAATGATTTAATTGATGGTTAAGCGTGTAGATAAAATGAATGTGCTGAATTCTTTCCGTAATTATCTCTCTAAGGAGCCCCGACAGCTGTAATTACTATCTGAGGCCAAAATTATAAACCAGCTGTAGTTTTAAGCAAAATGTGGTATAGCCCTGCTGGATCTTTGAGGAAAAATTGGTCACTGCCAGCACAGGACGCCCCTAGACCTGTTAAAGAGGGAGCACAATCCCATGAAGAGGTTCTCTCCCCAGCTGCAAGGAATGCGTTCTACATCCCTGCCCCTCACTGTCACTGCACACCACTCTCTGCTCTCTCCACCTGCTGCTGGAAATCTTTCTTCCTGCTTTTTCCTTGCCAGGAAGATTTCTCAGCCCAATCATCCCACACTGATCTCTCCCCTGGGGGCTGAACATAAAGGGGTACTCTTGGATCTCAATTCAGGGATGATGGTGGAGCCCTCTTTGGCCTTGAGGCAGACTTGTGGTCTTACTACAACCCAGAGTCTATATCCTGTTGGTGGCTAATAAGCCAAAAGAGGTGATAAATCCATGGCTGGATACAGTGAACTAGAATACCTCCCGGGATCAAATGAGTTTAGTTATGATCAAATTCTTTGCAAAGGGACAACTCTGGCCTGTATAGTTACACAAAATTCATGTGTTTACTCAATAGCTATCACGGAGTTATGGAGTACTTCCTACAAGCCTGGTCCCGTGTCGTACCTGATATACATGGCAGACACAGCTCCTACAATGTTGGACTGTGGCTCTTGATCTGGCTTAACTTGGAACCTGCCAAGTATCCTGTCTGAGACGTTAGGATCTGCACCTGGAGCTGAGGTGGCTGGGTAGAAGAGTTTCAGGATGAAGTGGGCACGCTGCCGGTGAGGAGGGAGCACGTGAGCTGCTGCTCTCAGCTGAGGTGGCTGGAGAGGGCGGCCAGAGATGCTGGCCTTGGCTCTCTGGGGCCTTCTCTGCTCTGCAGCCATCCAGCACTTCCTGAGGATGCATGGGGTGCATTCCTCTGTGGTTCATTCCTTCTATCCCCCAAAACATGGCTCCCAAACTCTATCCTTCCTGTGCTGAGTTCTTACCTGGTATGATTAAAACAGAAAAGAGCACCAGGTAACACCAAAACTGTTATTAAACAATCTAATTGTTTACTTATTTCTCTTTCCTTAGCCAGATTGTAAATGCACTGGGGGACAGGGCCAGCTTTTCCTATTGTATCTCCAGTGCCTGTTAGAGTCCTTGGCACTTACTCAGGAATATTTGGTTTACAGAAGAAAAAAAAGTCCTAAAATGCTAGGGAGAAAGAAAGCAGATGTGAGTACCATCTCCACTGAAAAGAGGGAGGTCAAAGATCTCTACCTCTACTCCCAGAGGGGAAGGGATACTTAATTCCCGGGATTTTTTTCTAGGTAAAAGGGTTAGGCAGTAGAGTCTATATAAGGACGAGTAAATTTAGGCTTTCACAGAGGTAAGATAGAATTCACACATTCTCATTCAAAACATATTCTCTCATTCTCTAATTTTCCTCACTTGATAGTGTATTCCTGGAAGTCAGGCACCATGTGCTTTATCGCTGAATCATCAGTGTCTGGACATTGCCTTATACAGTGCGGCCCTAAATGGTGTTTATTGAATGAGTGTGTCATTGAAGGCCTCAGAGCCCTGAAGGTTACCTGCAGTGATGCCAGTGGCCAGGGGAGGGCAGCAAAGGGTAGCAGAGCTGTCAGCAAAGGCCCCAGGAAAGGGCATCTTGCTCTTAGGGAGATGGATGCTTGACATTGGGTCAAGGGTATTATTACTCTAGTAAATATTTGGGGATTTTGAGAGCGCAGACTGGATAGTTATTGACAAGAGTCCAGAGAAGTCTAGTGTCAGAAAGGGAGACCAATTCAAGTGGGGAGCTACAGCACTACCCTAGTGCTAGGAGTAGAGGTGTGTAGAAAGAGGACTTGATTCCAGGATCCCAAGTGAGGTGGGCTAGAGGCACAGTGTTGGTAGTTTATGTGCAGAGCACCTCTGGGAGCTCCAAACATATCCTCAGGGCTTAGACTCTCTGGTTCCTGAACTGACAAGTATCCTGAAAGTTGGGCCTGGCACCATCTTCCATCCTGGTTTGGGCTGAAGAGGAGTGGGAGGAGACAGTCAACCCAGACCAGAATTGTGTGTGGAGGGCTGTTCTCAATCTCCTCCTCAGGTCCCACCACAGCAGTGGGAATTGGCAGAGCTTGGGTCTGTAAAAGGAAAGTTCCTTGCCCCAGCCATTTTCATGGGAGAATAAAGGGCTGATGGCATGTACAGAGACATGCAGGTGTCACAGGCCTGTCAGGACCATCTCTTGTCCAGAGAGATTTTCCGTGGGAGGAGCTGGTCTGGCAGTCTTTGAGATCCAAACTTGATTTGCTGCCCTGTAGTACCTGTGCTGGCTCAAGCCTTTTGGAAATGGCTAGAAAATAGTTTCTTTCTAAGAGATGAAAAATGGAGTCCAGAGTTGCTGTGGGAAGAAATTGGGTGTCTAGGTGGAGAGTAAGAGCTGGAAGTCGGGCGGAAAGGCCAAGGGAGGACAGGATGGTGTGTTTCATGGTGACTCCCAGGAAGGGGCTCTATCTCCAGGCTTGGACTTGGGTGGCCCACATAGTCCTGTTCCTTCTGCCAGTGATTGCTTCAAAATTTGGTAATTTCTGGCCATGAGATGTAAGAGGGAAGTCTATGGGGAGCTTGAGAATTTTTTTTTCTTGTTTCTAAAAGGAAGCCCCAAGAAGTACACTTTCTTCTGGATATTTTCACGTCTGGACACAGAGCCTAGAATGGCATGCTTTGCCACCAACCTGAAGATGAATGGAAAGGAAGGATGATCTAGCAGCCTGGAAAGAACTGGTGCTCCTGACACCCTCATTAGCCACAGAACCTACAATCACTAATCTACCCTGACCCCATCCTATTGCTAGATTCTTTGGCCAGTTGATATGCTTTTTCATTGTTTAATCCAGTTTTTGTCAAGCTTTCTGTTCTTTACATCAAAAGTATTCTAAAGGACGTAACTTGCAGCAAAACAATTCAAGAACTTGTCAGAAACTGTCTTTAACCAAAGAAGACTTCCAAGAATTGTCTCCACAGGGGGCTTCTCCCTCACACCTAGAAATTCATCTCTGAACCTGTTCCAGTGCTATGATTTGCTTAAGCCTCAGCTCTCTACCCACAGGTAGTGGGGTCACTTCTGCTAAGTCCCAAAGATATGCTTCTCAATGCACAGCTTCCCAGGGAGGTAGAGCTTCTGTCTGCTTCTAAGTGGTCTGTTCACAGGCTTGGGTGTCAGTCATACCTCCAAGGCTGTAAACACTGCCCTGGGTTATTTTGTTTGTTCTCTGCACAGGATGCATTAGGACACCTAGGGCCAAGCACATCAGTTACAAGAGGGCTTTCACTCTTATCTCCTGACAATCTTTGGGCACCTCCTGTCCTGAAACTTTTTTGTCCACATCCCACTTAACGTTGTCCATAGCAAATAATACTGTGGTTTGTCTGTTTTACTGTGTTGTTTCTTTCTCCTAGTGTTAGTTTTGAAGTCCTCTTCATGAAGTTAGCTTATCAATTGCTGAGTAACCCAGTCCCCTTGTCTTTGTAAGTTACTCTGCACTCTTGGCTCAGAATGATTTCTTCCGCTATTTTAAGCCATGGTTCAGAATCTTATTCTAAATACCAACCCGAACCTGCAAGATAACCTTAATCATCTCTGAGGGAAAGTCTTTCAAAGTTCCAAAGGGAGATATGAAGAAGTAATGAAAATAGTACCTGTATTCTCAAGTCCTTCGTTTTCAACCTCCACAACATGAAAGACATGTCTGTGTATGGTTCTAGTGGGATGGTTGTATGTGTGAAAAGCCACGGCTTTGACCCATTGCAGGAAGGTGTCTTGCCTTTAGACCTTTTGTGTCCACATGCAGTTGCTTTATGCCTCCTAACGAAGAGTTACCAACCTTGGTCTTCTTGAGTTTTCCTACAAGCAGCCTCCTTCACACTCAGGTGAATGAGTTCTCTCTCATTTGTGCTCCTTTTCCAGAAATCCTGGCTTCCTCCACTGGGATGAATCTCACTTCTGTTTGTGTTATTTTGCTCATTCTAGCTTCTTTTCTGTTCTTTCCCATCATTTGGAAGGCTTCATCTTTGGTGCAGCTAGCATGTGGCAAACTGAGAGAAAGCCCATGGAGTGGCCAGACACACTATCGAAATGGATTCTCGGCTCGGTGCCTGTGGCTCAATCGGCTAAGGCGCCAGCCACGTACACCTAAGGTGGCGGGTTCAAATCCCCAGCCCGGACCCGCCAAACAACAATGATGGCTGCAACCAAAAAATGGCCGGGCGTTGTGGCGGGCGCCTGT